>DF241152.1:0-88305 GCA_000507305.1 Breviolum minutum Mf 1.05b.01
AAAATATATTATTGAAAAATCAAAATAATATATAATTAAAAATAAAATAAAATTTTAAATTTATTAAAAATATATAAATTAAATAGATATAATTAAATATATAAAATAAATGGATGTCCATCATAAATCAGATATTTGAAATTTGCCCATTTTGAAGTAGTGGAATGAAATATATTTTTCAGCTATATAATCCTAGCAAATTTGACAATTTCAATACCGTCCTCTGCATAATTCCCTTTTGTGACCAAACGGCATTTGCACTTATGGCAGTCAAAGCCATGAAGCCATAGATCATCCAACTTCGGGATGTTCCAAATGGAGGTCCATTATCAGGTGAAACTGCGAGACCTCCGAAGAGATTTGCCAGTGGCCACTGCATGGAAGGTTGCCATACCAAAGGGCTGATCCAAACTTTTTGCTGACACCTCACGATGAAGTAGAAGACAAGCATCCTTTTCAGTAATTGGGACACCCAATTCACCAACAAAAAGTGCCAAATTGTGTGGGTATACACATTTGCCATGAGGATCAACTGCATTGGAGTAGTGCGCCATTTTCCGATATGCTTGGTACAAGTTCCCGCTCAATTGACGGTTGTACTTGTCCTGCATCATCTGGCGTATCTCTGAGATACGCCGCTGGGTATGCATGGAGTTGGCCGCTGCTAAGTGGGCATAGGAACCACATGCCTTCCGGCTTTGCTAATTCGGGTCTTTCCAACTTCTCCAAATCGGTTGGGTTGAAGCGAAATGTCACATAACAACATCATAACAGCAAACATTGCATATGCTCTCCTATGCTTCTCGCTCTCTCACTCTCTCTCCCTCCTTGACATGACTACAATGGCTACAAGTGTGCGATGCTGCTTGATGCATCAGTGAACACACACATAATATATAAATATACATACAAAATAGTATATAGTCTAATATATTTACTCACGTGTTGCTGAACATACTATTGGAATCACTCTGCACTCAACATCGCCCAGCCCTGCCTTCCATCTATTGGAATATCTCTCCGCTTGGCATGTATTGCTGGTCTTGGAATTCACCAAAATGCCTCGTGGAGGCAACGTTCGTCCAGGTGGTGGTACTTTCTGTGTAACATCAATTGCTTTGGCTGCACTGCCACTCCGGCTCCTTGGTTGCAACAACTTGCTACGTGTTTGCAGCAAGTTTCCAAGATTGTTCTGATTCAGTGAGTGCACAACCACGATCAATAAATTTCATGCTGCATTGATGTATATAACATAAACGGCAATATGATGAAATCTGTTCTGGCACAGTGACACCTACGCACAAACACAAAGTAAAATAAGTGCGCAACAAGACTCTTCACCGAGGGATATAAGGTTTTGACAGTTTTGACCTCTGCTAACCCACTAAATCCACCTTTTCTCAAGAGAGACCGTGTGCTTCGCGTACTGCGAGGTGGGCTCAAGACTTTCTCCTCCTTCGTGTTCCGCAAGCATGGTGCGGAAGCCGGTCTACTGAGGGATGGGGTAGGCGTGGCAGACAATCCCATGCGCGGTCTCCATAGACCATCATCTTTCATGGGGGCACCACTTTGGGGCCCAACTTCCTAATGTTACATCACTTGAAAAGCGAAATTGCAGCACAGCCATGGATAGGAAATGTTTAGAAATATACACTCACTTTAAACATCTTTAAACCATTTTAAACCATATCAGATCATATCAGTGACTCATCATCAAAGTTTTTGCATAGCAAACTCCTTGCATGGCAGCTGATGGGCGCCAGTGTCAACACGTGACGGCTCATGTTAGCTCATTTTACTCTCTTATGACATGCTGTGCCGGGCCCTGATTTCGTTTGAAATCACATCGTACAGTAAATCCTCACCGTCGCATTTGATGTAATTGGCAGGTAACGAACGACTCCATACCACTCATTGACGGCACCAAGGATCCTAAAGCTCTTGTCAGTCTCCAAGCTGAAGGATATTTTTGTTGTAGTGAGTCTGCAGTGGCCTCTGGATTTTTCTCGCTCCTTTCTGGCCACAGTCCACAGCCAGCAGCTAGCAACTTGCTAATACATCAGGGCTTCGGTCTTCCTTCTTTTATTTTCGTGATCTTCGTGGTGGCTATTCTTTTCAGCCTCCGAATCATTGGACATCTACAATCAACATCAAAGATATCAAAGATCAACATGCCGCCGTCGAATCAGGAATTTCCCCAGGGGACCAGCACGACATTGCAAGATCATCTGACTGATGGACAGTTCAGGTACCGAGTTCCTTTGAGGCACTGCAGCTGGAGAACACACATGTCTTTGGTACATGGTCGAGTCATTGCGTTTGCAATCAAGCTACTTAAACATCCCATCTAAAACGATGTGTCACGGTTGCTTCTATTACTCAATTTCTATGCCCTGTTGAAGATATCTTGGACCATTTTGGCATGTCTGAGTGAATCAATCAAAACAAAAGCGGAGGCAACCAAGCAATCGCAGAAAACATCACAAAACATCAATTTGAGACGTTCTAAGTAATCTCTCCATTCATCTCCTTGCTATTGGATTCAGGAAGTTGCCGTCCAGTTTCTCCAAGTCCTTCAACCTCTGTGCCACCAGGCGCCGGTCCAAGGCCGGCCACGCACCTGGCGACACTTCGTCCAACATCGCCATGATGGTCTCGAGGGATGGATGACCTTTGCGTCATGCAGATCGGAAGTGGATGGAACGGATGTTTCCAGCTGGTTCATTGTGTTAATTTCCTAACAACGATCTTCGAAGAAGGATCTGAAAGCTAACTGTTTTGTTTTTTTTGGGGGGGGGATGTTTGTGAAAACAGGTGAAGCATACGTTGACATGACTTCAGCATACTACAGGGATGCCCACCGGTATGCAATGCACTGCAAGGGTGGTGCGAATCGAAGCAATGAGGCATCTTCTTGGACATAAACACACATGTCAGTTTATGGACACTTCGCCGAACCCATCATTCAGCATACATGGCAAACAAAGGCAATGGAGGGCAAATATTGGATGAATCAAGTGTCCTTGGCGCAAGCGAACGTTGAGCTCATTGTCCTTGCCAAGCGCATGCAGCAGCCTATCTTGCACCTCTTGCTTACCAGAAGCCTCGCAGGAATTGACAATTGCGGTATGATCTCTGCAACCCCATCCTTACACGCCAGCTAGTACCGTTTTCAGAAAATGGAGTATGTATTGACGAAATCCAAAAGTCGTCCTTCGCACGTCTGTGATTGCACAAGTAAGCTCCGCCCATCCAATCCATGCGAATCGGATTGTGTTAAAGTAAAACAATGCAAAACAATATCAGCACAATTCACCATGCACGTATTAATGCAACATATTGAAATTTGATGAAATTTGAACATCCTATGCAAACCTGTGCCACTTCCTTCAGGATGTGGCCCGCAGAGAGTTTCGGCAATGATGCTGCAAAACTCCAGTGGCTAGAGATGCCATTTCCACACCTGAGGAATGACAGGAGTGGCTTTTGAAAACAATCCGGAATTACCTGTGATACTTGCTTCCAGAATCTCATCATCTTCATAATTTATCAGCATAGGGATCGTCATCCTCGATTGTCGAGACACCCTGTACCCATTCAACAAGTCGTGTGGCTTATGTCTGGCAGAGTATATGATGATCTAAAGCTGCAAGAAATACTGAATCTAAATGAATCTAACAATATATAGATTGTGTCAGCTTATGGAGGTACACCCCAAAAAAAACAACCAAATGCTGATCCTGCTGGTTTGAACTGAGGCACCGGGAGGTTTGATGCGCAATGCCCCGAGGCAACCATAGGATGGCGCCAGGATGTAGCTCCACATGGACGGATCCATGTTGGCCATCGGTTCCATGTTTGATGCACAGCTCAGAGCTACGATTGGTAGGGTCCTGGACCAAATGCTGTGCTCCCAAAGAATGATGCCAATATTGCCTGATTGCCACAAGCAGGCTATCTGAAAACGATCTTGAATGAGTGTAAATGAGACCACCTAACAAAACCCAACTGAAGCCATCAACCCATTCAGAATAAACAGGCCGAGGTGCCAAACTCGGCAACCTTCTAGCTGAAGAATAAAGGTGTCTTGGGCATCTGCATGTGCACATACAGGTTGACCAAAGAGTGGGTGATTATACGCTGTAACCAGGACTGAAGCCAAAGCTGTTTGCTTCGCAATGGTTGCAGCAAGAGCCGCAGCAGAGGGCACAAAGGCCTTCCAATGAATCCATACATACGAATCCCGTGGTGCAAGCACATCCACTTTTATAACACTACAATATCGTCACATACAATCTGCATATTGAGTTCACACCACATGCATAGATATTAAAGCTACTACGACAAGATTCATGTTCACCCCCCCAACAAAAAAAACTCTAAGCAGAACCGCCAATGACCAGTTCAACCAATTTACCTCACCATTCAGTCAATGAAAAACATCAGCAACCAAAGTCCCTTGACCTCCAAACCATTGAGAATCTGTGTGAATCCATTCCGCAGACTTTCAGCACTGCGATCTGAGAGGTTTTGTCCCTGCACCGCCAAGCTCCCCAAAGGGGGCAGCTCACCAAGTTGCCACAAAGCCTCTGTCATTGATGGACACCAATGCTTTTGGTGAAACGGATTGCTGTCACTAACAAAGCTTAAAGATTTCGAAGTCCACCCCTTCTGTCTTACGAACTGGCCTTACAACTTGTATCTACTTGGCAGTTGTAGCTTTCCAATGCCGTTTGTGCTTGCAACATCTACTCGCCTTGGATGCTGGCAGCACTTCTGCAGCAAGCTGCTTCCGTTCAGCTGATGGAGGAAACAGCCTCCAACAGCAGGGAATCCGCCCAAAACCCAGGGTCCCAAGCCTCCCATGTCTCATCCAAAGGCCTGGGTCGGTGAATGCCTTTGACATATCGCAACTCTTCATCATTGAGAACCTGCCAAAAGCACCAAATTCACCGAAACTCTATCAAATTTCTGGAGAACTCCAAATTTGTCACAAAACCGATAGGCATCAGTATGCTTCCTCAATATTTATGGCCCATGGCAGCTAAAAATTCCGAGTCTCGAACTACATTGTTCGAGGGTACCGAGCAAACATCCACCCCAACGGTGGCGGCCACCACAAGGAGTGGCGGGAAAGCATGTGTACGCATGCCCAATGCATGAAGGCTTTAGATCCTACCTTCCCTTGAGAAAAAATGCAAGTATATAAATCTGGAGAAGAATGATGACGCGATGAAGAATGTAAAAGGGATACGAAGGGATCAAAGATTCAAAAGGTCTTCAATCCAGTTGGGCAAATTTTGATCAAATCAATGCCAATCTCACGAAGGGTGTCCCCCAAACGCTTCGCGTTTGGAACAGCCTCTGAAAATCTTCGAACGCTCTGTACTGTAGGTGTCCTCAACAGGACACTCCTGAACAGTAATTAATGCAAATACTTTCCTTCGTAAGATATTGGTTTCCTGCACACAGGATTTTTGCTCAAACTTGTTTATCATCAATCATACCTGATCATACTGAATCACATCATATCAATGCTCACACTTATCAACGCTTTTCATTCTTCAATTTCATATCAAATACCCAGAAAGTGGACACAATTCAGCACTCATCACTATGATGCTGAATCTCAGGACTGTCTCACAGGTCGACGTCGGATAGGTCTGGTGCGGCCACCACCAACCACCTGCTGAGTCATAGCACAAAAATCCACCCACACCTCTACGGTGCCCGATTGGATCTTGACGCTGGAAGCACCTCCTGCATTTGAATCTAAGTGAATATCTGAAGCAGGGGTTTTTGGAGGTGGAACAATCAAGATATGTCGAAGTATGCCGAAATATCTTCAGTTCGAAGCAAAAACGCCCACCCAAAGGCACCCGCTCCTGCCAATGATGCTTGGTACAAGTCCTCCAGCATCTTCTGGCAAGAAGGGTCAAAACTCTCAAAGCCGGCACGTACCTCGTTGCATGTGGGAGTGATTATTGAGAAGACCAAAGCACAATGGCCATACTGCTATACTCAGCTTTTGATACCGTCGTGAAAGGTGTTTGGAATGTCGTGCACTGTTCCGATTGAAACAAAATATCCGCACAGCTTAGGACCTCATGAGCACTACGAAGAAATGAACATAATAAAAGGACATTATGCTCTCCAAGGCACCTCGAATTCCCAGACTACACCAGCTGATGGATAGCCTCCCTGCCCTTCGTGATCCAGCCATGCTTTTACGTGTAGCTCACCCTTGCTGGTGTCCTGGAAAACTTCAGCCAAAGCCACAGGTGGAGATCCAACACTCCCGAGAGCTCAAGTGACGAAAAGGAGAATTCTCAGTGTCACAAATGGTGCAGTCCTCCAAGCGTTGATTCAACTCGGCCCCTCTCTGCAGGATTTGTGCCATTGGTATTCGTAATCGTCCCAGAAAATCGTCAGATCCCTGGGCTGTGCGCACAGTATCCTCATCCCAAACCTCGGAAGAAACGACGGGATATGAAGGGCTGCAAACGCTACACAGTCATGGGGTCTTTCAGCACTGCTTGTCCTGGTAGAATGGTACCACACTAGGATCCCCTGCAGAAAATATGACGTCTTGGGCAAAATGATTGTGATTCCTGAGTCACATGCACAAGTCAATGTACTTACAAAATCAACCCACCCAAGTGAAGCATGCTGTTCTACCCAGGTCTGCACCATGTAAATCATTAAAAATGTCGGAAAACATGTCAGGTGAGTCACACTGGCAGCTGCAAGGTGCAGTTCCATACCGGATTCAAATTGTCCTCGAAATCTTCCACCATGGGCTGAAACATGCTGAAGAAAAACCCTAACGTTGGGGAAGAAGTGCAAATGGGAAGAAGGACCCTTTACCGTGGATAATTGCATGGCGAGTGTGTCATTTCGGGAAACATCCGGGAAACTCTTCTCATGTCCAGCAGTGTTCCGCTAGACCCGTGTACTGAGCGAAGCAATTTTTACCCGGTGCAAGCCTGGATGACAGGTGTCTTCACACTTTGCAAGCCCACAGTGATGGTCACATAGGGATCAGAAGCACCAATGATGTCTGCATTCCGCAGGTTCCGTGCTGAAATCACTTGCACCTTCAAAAGTCCCGCGGTGCCCAGGTCGGGCTGCCTCTGCGGAAAAATGCTGGAGCGCAAGAATTGTGCCTGGCGTCAGGTGACCAGGCTGGTAGAAGAACCAAAGCATCACCAGCAGCAGCAGCAGCAACAGCAACAACAACAACAACAACACACAACACACACACACACACACACACACACACACACACACACACACACACACACACACACACACACACACACACACACACACACACACACACACACACACACACACACACACACACACACACACACACACACACACACACACACACACACACACACACACACACACACACACACACACACACACACACACACACACACACACACACACACACACACACACACACACACACACACACACACACACACACACACACACACACACACACACACACACACACACACACACACACACNACAACAACAACAACAACAGCAGCAACAACACTCAACACTCAACACTCAACAAAATATCTCATAATCAATTCAATCTGTAGTAATGACACAAGACACAAACAAAAAGCAGAGATCCAAAGCAGCACTAAGAAAACATGAAGCTGAAAGCCAAAAGAACAACGCTAAGAGGATTTAAGAGGCGGATAGATCGGATAGCAAGCATCCTACATGCATTATTCATGCAAGTATGATTCGTCCTGGCAAAACTCTGTAAGGAACGGTATCCAGTAGTCACCAAACCCAGTCCCTGCATAGTGATCAGTATGTGATCATTCAGCATCTCCCAGCTTTCTGCGCCTGACGTGCTGCATAGTCAGCAGGGTCCACGCAGCTGGTGTCATGACCATGGCCCTGAGCTGCGCGTAGCAAGTGTTCAGCTTGCTTCCGAAGACCAAAGTGGATCAAGAAATCAATCAAACCTTGGTATCTTGGGGTTGGAGATGGTTGGAGATTTCAAAGCTTGCCATGTAAAGCTTCAGTTGCGGTTGCACTAGCATCTGAGCAAAAAAAGTGGCTTTGTTGGGGTTGAGATAAAAGGTAATGTACTTTCGACAAGGGACCTAAAAAGTAAAAATCCTTCCCATTGGCCGCGGCTACTCCAGCATGCTGGCCCTTTGCCGGGGTTTTGGCTCTGTCTGGATAGTGAATGCCAACCTCCACAAAACCAGCTGGTTGTATAGTGCACAAAGCAATTGGGTGGCACACCAGCACACCAGTTTCATTTGAGACGGGATGCAAGCATTTGAGAGGGAATATCAAAACCAGCATATTATCACAAGCATTCACCTTGAAGGGATACATTTGAGGCACCCACCAGGACCGAGTAGTCCATGACACGGTGACGCTTCAAGAATTCGACGTCCGCTTCGTGTGCCTGGATTTCAACTTTGGTCATGGGTCAGTTGGTCACGGGCAGTCAATGAAAGAGAAACATTGTCACCTAAATGATGTATAGTTTGATGCTGCATAGGGACCAATATGAATCAATGGATGAACAAATATCATGCCATCATGGATTCTCACGCATCTAGACAGCATTAAAACAAAGTCTTTAAAGCACCCACGTAAACAACCCCTGCGGCACCCAACATTTCATGGGACGAAAAGGTGGCCTCCAACATCTGCCGTCGTCGTTGCTCTGGAACTTGCACCAAAAGTTTTGCTTTGATCCAATCTTCATCCTTCCCACAGGATTCGCCCGCCTCACCGGTTTGCCATGTGTCAGGATTGAATACAACAGCTGAAAAGCCCGAAAACCTTGACAACAGCTGAAAGATTGGTGGGTCAAGGGCACAAAAGTCAGTCCTTCTTCTTGCGATGATATAGAGAGCCCTTGAGGTCGTAGTGCGCATGAATTTCGCACGATGGATTGAAAACAGATTTCCTGGGTTGACAGCCAACGCAAAGGACATCACATACGAGTATCGGGTAGTGTGGGGCACCTGAGAATCTGAAGGAAGGAGACTGCTGGGTGCAGGAAAAGCATCATCAACAGAAAGTACTTCCAACTTCCTTTCGCAATTTCAACACGATATAGCCCAGCAAAGCGCACAATCAGGGACATGGGCGAAGAATGGATATGATCCTGATATTCTGGCAGCATCCTGAAAAGAAGTCTTCCTTCTGCCTCTGAAACCGTCTTGATCAGGAACTTCCTATCACGAGAGAGGAAAAAGAACTCTCCTGATTTGGAGTTGGTGGATAGGCTTTTGTAGTCACCCGAAGTCTCACCCAAGGATTCCAGCACTGATGATGCACTGGTCTCTTCTTCCAAGCTGTGGAAGAGTTCAGAGCAAAAGACTTCGAACTTTTGGAACTTCTGGCCCTCTTTGGAGCTGTTCAGAAAACATGATCTTCTAGATAAGGGAAGGTAGCGGAGGTACGCCTCAAAAGGACATGCATCACACCGGAGATTTCAACGCATCAAGTGAATGACCTGTTTCAAATCATGTTGGAATGCATGGGAAACCCCATGAAAAATGAGTGAGGAAGAAATAAAATACTTGCAGGACTATAAGAACAAAGCATAATGCCATAGATTAGTAGAGTCTGACTGTATGCTATATGCATACAAGCATGCGTACTCCGTATTCCTTAAGTCTGCGCATATTAATACACATTGTGGTATGCTTCGGTGCGATATGTCTTACTGTATTATTTCACTGAATCATATCATCATACAATTATATGTGGCATTATCTCTCACCCTACAGACATTGCGAAGCAATATCTTCATAGTTAGTAGTACATTATCTAAATCTATATATGTTATTTTCATTCTGCGAGAATTGTGCAATATCAAGCAATTATCAAATTTTGTTATCAAACAAAGCCATTGAATGTGTTAATCTGGTTCTGTAGCAGCACTCTGCGCCAGTGCTAATTTCGGGCAGTACTTCTGATATCTTCTGATAAATGTTTGCATACAGTCACCTCACGTCACTTCCGTGTATGGCTGGGGATGGCTGGTTATAAACATCACAAATCCTCGTCGTCATGTCCGGCCAGCCTTGAACTTTTGCTGCCACATCTCACCCAGCTTTGCCAGCAGTCGTTGACGTCGGAGCAGCGCGGTGCATGAACTGTTCACACAAAGCCTGGCCAAATTCTGAAGGAAGCGGTCGGCACTCTCAGCAGATTCACCTGCACAAACGCTCGCTCGCGATTCCCCTTTCTCGGGTGCATCGTTCTGCAAATGGGTGGCCATAATTTCATCATTGGTAGCAAAGCCCATTTCATCTACGGCCACCTGAGTTCGGCATGTTATGACCATTTGAGGGATGCAAACAACTGTACCTGCATATGATCATTCAAACCATCTGATAAATTACAGTAATTAATTCATAAACGTCAACCGTCAACCTTACAAGATCTTACAAGTATATACATATAAACAAATGCCAACCATATAATACATGACATGTTGGCCAGTCAGTATTAAGTATCAAGATTCATTCGGAAGATGTCTTCAGACAAGTCTCCGATGTATGAGCTGACTGCGCTTGCAGGACTGGTGGCCATCGACCTTCAGCCTTCAATTGCTGAACCATCGGCTGGAGCTGTTCCTTGGCATCTTGGCTCCGATTGATATTAGATTATTTTTTGGCTCTCAAATGACGGGCTTGAATGGTTATGTTAACCAGGGCTGTACAAAAGTGAAATCGGTGAAACGTCCTCTGGCAACTGTACAACTGAGGTTGGAGAGGAGTTAATAGTGTGGGGAGTAGAGGGGGAAGTGGGGTGATGAGGGGGAGTTTGAGGAGTAGAACGGAGTACCTGAGATGCGGCATGACGAGCAAGAAGAATTTCTAAAAACATTTGATGGGTGTTATTAACAAAATCTTGAAAGGTATAAGCAATATGCAAATTATGAAGTAAGGGGATTCCATAATCACAATGACATTCGATCCAACCACAGTGTAAAAAACATTGGGGCCACCGGCTACCGATAATACTAAAAAGACGAAGAAGTAAGGGGTATTTTTCACGAATAAAAGTCCATCGGGTACAATGCCAAAAAATGTGTTTAGCTGTCTCCTCACAATCATTGCAGTACAGACAAATAGGGCTAGACAAAAGCTTAGACTTATAAAGACGAGAAGCATGATCAACGGAACCAGTAAGAATGTATCGAAACAAAGCTTGGTGTAAAGGATTACGCAAAGAAAGATAATAAGCGCGTGTATTAGTAACATCAATCAAGTTAGTACGTCCCAAACAATCTTGTCGACGTTGGGAAGCTTTCGCAAGATAAAACTGCCGGTAAGAATCACGAACAATATGTTTAATGGTGGGGAGATCGTCGTCGACAGAATAGGCAACATCATTAACAACAAAAACAAAGGGATCCTCAAAATAGAATCCAAGATGTTTAGCAGAAGAGCGCAGGCGAAAGAAAGGACCCCATTTAAGACTAAAAGTGTGGTGCCATAATCTGGAGAGATGGGTACGATGTTGTATGTTGCAATGTTTAATGTATAAAAGATATTCAATAATATGACGATAGTTAAGGAAGAGGTGGGGTGACAAAAGATGACCTGGTGTAACAAGTGAAAACAAAGCTTCACGACAAAGCCATTTGCTACGCTTAGGAACTAAAATGGTAGTAATAGCATGTTTAAGAGAGGTAACCTGGGAAGCACTCATATCACAAGACAGGGCAAAATGATTATAACATGAAGAAGCTAAGGAGGTAAAAAGACGGTAGGACACAACATATGGAAGGGGCAACTTAGCAATACGCTGTGCACGAAGAAGGACAGCCTGGTCAGTAGTGGAAAAGGAGGCATCATAAGGAACCCCAATATCAATAGGCGCACCAAGCAAAAAAGGGTAAAAACAAAACATGAACTGATCGAAACAAGCAGGGTAATTGCCAAAGGGATTTCCTTTATTCCAAAGCTGACACTTACCAAGATTGAGGCAAAGGTCAGAAGAAGAACTAAACTGAATAAGCAAGTCATAAGCAAGTGAGAGAGTATCCCAAGAACTCGAAACAACAGTAAGGTCATCAGCAAAAGCGTACACCGTAAGGCCCATGAAGGAAGACAGACGAGTAACCAACGGACAGAGCACACAGTTGAGAATAACTACGCTAAGAGGGTCGCCTTGAAGTAGTCCATTGGTGGCAAACCAAAAGGAGCCCAAACAACCTGCATAACGAAAACACCGCGAAATATTGGAGTACAAATGGGACAAAAGATCGACAAGGGCAGAGTCGCAACCATAATGACGCAAAGCGGTCCAAATAACAGAGTAAGGAATGGAATCAAAACACTTAGCAAAATCAAACTGTAGGCCAGCGAAGCAACCATGTGTCTGGTACCTAGAAAGAAGATCAAAAGAAAGATGGCTATTGAGGCTAGTAGTGCTACGGCCTTTGCAAAAAGCAAACTGTGAAGAGTGTATCCAGGTATTCTGCCAACATAAAAGAGATTGACAGCGTAAGCTAGCATAAAGGCGGTAAGGGACGGGAAGTACAGTAATGGGTCGGAGACTAAGGGGTGTGCGAGCAACTCCTTTTGGAATAAGAGTAGTGTAAGAATAGTAAAAGGAAGCGGGAAAGCGGCCGACTCTTTCACATAGATGAAAAACATCCAAAAGAGCTAACAAAAGACAATCAGGCAAACTCTTTAGTTCATGTGGTCTCCATCCGTCCAAACCAGTAGCGGTATTATTTTTAAGTTTTTTGCGAAGGACATAATGGATATCATCAAGAGTAAGAGGAGGGAGAGAATGTTGTGGATAAGTGCCTGGTGCAAGAGAGAAGAGAGCGGAATAATCCTGTGATTTAGTTTCACCATCTGGGTATTTGGCAAAAATAGGACGCCAGGAATCTTGTAATAATGCATCGATACGTGAACGGTCTGTAATAATACGTCCTTGATGTTGCAAGCAAGTGAAGGGTTCAACAGACTTTCCTTTAATTAACTGATAAATCTTTTTACTATTAAGTGCCCAAGTATCTCGTATCCAGGAGTGCCATACGTCTCGACGGTGTTGATGAGTGGTCTTTTGTTCTTGCAAGCGAAATTCAGTCAATGAATCACGTAGACTAGGTAACCATCGAGTAGGAGGACCCGATGGAGTAAAAGTATCAAATAGGGATCTAGCAGAAGCAGCAATAGAAGAAATACGGTGATCAAAAGAAACCTCAGTAACAATGTCGGGATTATGCTGCAGAAGAGCAATAGTTGAAACAACTTGATTAAAAAGTGTAGCATAAGGACGATAGGAACAGGGGAGTTCACGAGTAATAGGTGTGGCAGGTTTACCAGTCTTAATGCAGGGTGAAGCTCCGCGTGAACAAAAATCATGATTAGTTAACAAAGTAAGGTATTGTTGAGCCCATTGTGTCCAACAATCATAAGCGCGATCAACATCAGATTGAAAATTATTGATATCCCATTGGAAGAGTGTGTGGAAGGCCTGGATAAAATGTGTGGTTGGTTTGGGTAGATCATAGTGAGTAGGTGGGAGGGCTAAACGTTTAACCTGTTCAGAAAAGAGATCAACGTTAATACGAAAAACAAGCGGACGATGAGTTGGAATGGATGTATTATCCTCTAGGTAGAACTTATTAACAGAAAGGACAGCAGGAGAGTTAACATACACAAAGTCAATACGTCTTCCATTAGTGTTACCTTTGGCAAAACAAGTAGACTGAAGAGGTTCATCCTGGAGTTGGGAAAAAAGAAAAGCAAGATCATACCACCTCTGCGAAAGATAAGCCTGGGAAAGGGAGGACGAAGAAAGAGTAGTAGTGTTTGCGTCCATTCCTATATAGATAGGTGTATTGCCAAAGCTGGCGGCATACTCGAAGACAGTACTCATAAGAAGATCATTTTGGGCTTGTGATTCGACATGAACATCAGCACCAGTGTAGCCATAAACAGCCATAAAATGTATAGAGGGACCGAACTCAATAGATAAAATGCTATGTAGAAAACGATGTGTACGTAAGAGGGGGTAGGGTTCTAAAAGGAAGTCAGGGGCGGTTTGAAATTGTAAAGAAGTACGATACAAAATAGCAACCAATATTATAGGAATTGATATTAGATTATTATAGGAATGCTTCCATTGGTCCATACCAGAAACCAATCTTTTTTGGGAATTGAGTTCGAGTGTGGCATATATATATGTAATACATATTAATATATACACTTGTATCTGATTATCTGACTTGTAATTTCTTGCCTGAGTGTTCCGTAGATCTGCGAGAGGAGGCGTGAAACATATCCTTGACATGTGCAGCCAGTGCCTCCCGCCATACATCCTATTAAGCCACTTGCTTTTGGAGTCAAGCTTCCCCGCAGCGCAACGCTGTACTGCGCAAAAGGCCATGACAAACATTGAGATGGACTTCCAGGCATTCACTGGGAAGTTGCTGAAAGTAACCTGCAGCAAGACTGAATGCTTGTGGCTTAGGTTATGACTGCATGGCTGGGCTAGACAGCATTTGTTGAATTATGCGGACCACTCCCGAACTATCATGAACTATCCAAGTCAAAATCTCCAGCCAGCCTTCCCTCACCGTGTGTGCAAGTATGCACAATGATGTATGATGAAGCACATATGCTCTCCGAGCAACGGTACGGAGAAAGCTTGAAGGTCGCGGGAGGAAATTTTGCCTTGCTATTGCGCCAGGCAACGCAAGCCTCCTGGGAGGCTTTCCCGCAGAAGCCTCCGCTGGTGACAAGTCAAACATACGGTGTCTTTCACACTCATGGGCATTGATTTGTGTAGGTTGCGTTGTTCCTGCGACCCAAATGCAGTGAAAACTTACCAGGCTGCCTGATGCAACCATGCAATCCACTAGGAGATCGCACGCAAAGGCTTGCCTTTCATTGTTGCATTGCGAACAAACGGTGCAGCATTTTGTGAATTAGGCTGACGACCTGGAAGGGAAGAACCACACACACTTGTGAGCCGAGCTGCTCATGGCATCTGTTGTGCTCCAAAGAATCCCGCAAAGCATTGAACTCCTGGCAAAAATGCTGACAAACTTTGCATGGTTGGAGCATTGTTGATTTGATGACCATGAGACTTTTCAGTTGGATGCAACTGGAAATGGGATTGAACAAGATTTGCATTCCATTGATGTCAATAAATCGTGACTGGATGTGATCTGACTGGTGATTTCCTCCCGCGATTCACCAAAATCAACAATATACATTTGAATTTGCAGTATCGGGGCTCTCACATATCTTAATCTTATCATGACCCGTTTCCTATCATCATCATCATCATCATCATCATCATCATCATCATCATCATCATCATCACCGTCATCACCGTCATCACCGTCATCACCGTCATCACCATCATCACCATCATCACCATCATCATCCATTACCATCAGATCTTTGATGACAGCATCCTCTAAGAACACTGCGCTGCTCAACAGCTCTGGGCTGCACATCTCAGCCAAAGCCAAGTGCCTAAGTGCACTTAAAAGCAAGGCTTCCAATATGGCAGGATTTACTCAGATTCCAGGATGCGGACAAGGAAATGACAACAGGACATCATTTGCATCCAAAAAAAAATCGTTGCGGCCGGGTGCTGGAGGCTATCAAGTTGATCCAACTCTTCAAAGATGTGAAGATTTTGGGCCGAAACCAACAGGATCTCCACCTTCAAAACTCCACAGGCAAAGTACTGACAAGCTGAGGACAATCCTGGGCCCTGGGCAAAGGTACAATGTGGTCAGTAGTTGGATCAATTCATAGTATCATTGTCATTGTACAACGAATAAACAATACAGTATCATATATCATCAATTGCGGAGCTGGATTTCGCTGCCAAGACAAGTAAGAACAGTCTTCGAAGCCCCAACTCCAAAACTCTCCAGCCTGAGTGGAATTTGAGCAGGCAGCTTTGCGAACAATCGCTGCATGCTGTGAGCTTTCAATACGCGACTCCCCACGGCCAGGCAAGCCCATAAAACTTTGTGGCATATTCAGGTAGAATTGCTTCAGCGTCTTGGTAGAAAACTCCATGACAAACTGATCACTACCAAACAAGGAGGAGTAGCTCGCTCGCATGTACCTTGAGGCTGAAGAGTCCCCCAAACCCTCTTCGTAGATGTTGAAATTATCAGATTTTGTTGGTGTTGCCAGCTGCTGTTCTAGTCTTCTTTGGAAAGACCCAGTCGTACCTTGTCGCCTTTCGCAGTCATTCTGAAATTGCTATCTAAATTGTGTACTACCTAAAGAAGCAACAAAGATGAAATCTAGTCCATCGATCCAAAACTCCTTCAAGATGCTGACCCAAGAAGAAGCGTTCGGAGCCCAAAGAGAACTCAAAGGCACCACCATGCTCTCCGTCATGCTCAAAGCTCAAATTCCCTGCTTCACCAGGCTGCAACCGTGAGAAGTGGTTGCACCTGATGGAGGCACGGATGGACTAGAACGAGCAAACATGGAACACTCAGCAAACAGCGGCATGATGGTATACCTGAAAGGAAGGACATCGTTGGACATGAGTAATTTCCACTGCGCATTACATCATCTGAATATCCACAAGGATCTGCTCGCAAAAAACCATGTCATCCCCTTTCGAAATGCCAAAGGTACCTGCCATAGCTCACCATGGGTTTTCCTGAAAGCTCCAAGACCTCCAAAAGTCATGGTAGCCGTGACTTTGGTCCTCTATGATCATCTTTACAATATAAATAATGGGCCAATCAGCCAATCTCATCAAATCTCTACATCTCTAGGTGTGCAGAACTGTGCATGAAAAATACTGGCATCACATACAAGTAACACTCAAGTTCAGACGACCCCTGACAATTGATTACCCCTCTTGAAGGAGTCTCAGTCAAGTCGCATAGATTTTGGATGATTTTGGTTCCAGTCCCCCCCAGCCTCATCTGTAGCATTGGTGATGTGAGCCGAGAAAACACGTTTTCCACTGATCTGTTCCTGGATGTAGTCCCCACGCTTGGAAATGAAATTTCCAACCTTCTCCAGGAGATTCATGGGGCCATCAGCCAATCCGATCTGGGTCGATCTGGGTCTATGTCGATGATTGCAACTTATCTCAACTTGTTTGTCATCTTTGTGCTGCCTCTGTTGTTTTGCCATGTCAGTCCCACACTGAAAGCCTGGATCATTTTGCAGCCTGCATTCTCTTGCTATCTTGAAAGGGTTTCGTTCCTCCTGTTTTCACACATGTGTTGGTTTGAGTTTTTTTCCGGTATGACTGCGGATCTGTCAAACAAACAAAACCGGCTGGAGCAATGCCAAACTTCCACACAACTTGGCTCCACTTCAATGATAGGTTTCAGCTGGAAACTCGAGACCTTTTTCCTTTCTTGGCAAAGGCATCCCCAGTCATGAATCCAACTCAGTGGATTCCAGCCCTCAAACAGCTCCCTTGGACAAAGCAAAGGCTCCTGTCCATTCAAAATCCCAAAGGCTATGAGTCAGTATGAGGCATACTGCAATTCATTAAATTATAAGTCCAAGAAGGGAGGCATTATGTCATTTGCATCTGCATTGGCCAATATGTTAATGCTGTGATCAAATTTCGGTGTCCTTCAGCACTTGGGCGCTCGGCTTCGGCATGCACCTCACTGCATTGGCCAAGAGAAAGTGGATGTGGGAATTGATAGTGCAGTTTGATTTGGTTGTTTCTGATATCTTGTTTCAATCTTCAGGTCTCATAGAAACTGCTTTATTATTTTATTCATCTTTCGTCCTCATGGCTGCCCCTTGAAATCCGCCTTGAAAAGGGTTTCTATCTGTAGTTTGTTGTTGAATGCCTTTTCTCATCTATGCATATCAAAAACCATGGCAAATCTTGGGGGGACTAATTCCACAATACCGACATATCTTCAAGGCCATGTAAGATTGTTGATGCTGTACTACTGCACGAGGCAATGGAACTGCGTTCTACAGTTTCAAAACCAATTAAATATCCTCACTTGGCCCGGCTTGGGCCCCCAAAAATGGTGCGCCGAGCCACCGCCATGAGCTGCAACGCTTCATCATAGCCGAGAGATTGCAAGTCTTGCAACCTGAGCTCATCTGACACCCCAGGAGTTTGGAGGTGAGGGCTCTATGGCAGGCATCATTGCTTTCATTTTGCTTGGGATAGTTCAAGGCACATGCATGAAGATTTGAAAGGGATTTGGAATGCCGAATCTGAAAGTCAGATTTCATGTCACTTCATTTCTTCTCGCATTGCATGTGCTTGCCATCCAAGAAGCAGCTGCTGAGCCATCGCTGCCTGACATGTGATGTAATGATGCGGATGCCTCGCAAAACATCCTGTTTCGTGCCTTCCTCAATACACTTGTAGAGGCATGAGATGATAAGAACGTTAAAAGGATGAAAGTAAACACTATCAATTTAAAATACATATCAATGTATATATATAATTATATATATACATATTTCTAGCACATTGTCATATTGTGAAAAGAACTATACATAAACAAATGCAAATGGTGAACGTGTATATATTATATATTATATATACATCAAATATTATCATCTTTCAACACCTGCGTTGTCTACGGCTAAAGTCATGTAATGTCTTGACCTGTCTGCAATCTGTTGGCAAACATATCAGGTCTTTGTAACGTCGACATGGTCAGTCAACAGCACTTAATCAAGTTATATCAAACCATATGAAACTAGGACCTTCCAAAAAAACATACCAGTTATATCAAACTATATTGAAACTAGGACCTTCCAAAAAAATATAATCCATTCAACAAAAAAGCAATTCTAAAACGGGCCCCACCCCCAAAATCCACAAATCCACAAAATCCACAAAATCCATCAAATCCCATCGCCTTGCTAGGCGTCAAACCAAGGGCCACAGCTTCACCACAAAGTTTCATGAAGTTGACCTCCAAAGCCAACTGCTGCGCCTTTCCCAACGCTATCCTCGAGGCAACAGAAGGTGAACCCAAGAGTCACCAGGGATGACATGATGACCATGTTGTAGAATCGGGAATTCCTTAGAAACCCTTCCAGTTTGTGGCTCTTAGTGGGTTGGGGGGGGGGTTGATCCCAACATATTTTCTTATGTATATCTATGTTTTTATGATATATGCATTGAGAATATAAATGTGTTAATATCACATAGAATGACAAAGGATTCCTCAGCACTCTGTACTGTTTGAAGCTTCAAGATCTATCCAGGCATAGATCTTCAACATGTTTGAGGACCAACAAGAATTGCTATGCATTGGGATGGAGCTGCATCACCCTAATGTCCTACACAATTCGGATATGTTCATATTTTCTGATATTTTCTGCATGATTCTTTTAGGATTTTGTCAAGCATCATGTCCACATCCATGGTGGTAATGGGTCGCTTCCGAAGATTTCGTGGCCGTTTGGGAGGTGACACCAAATCAACACCTCCTGAGATGCTCGGTGATTCATGATGTTAAAACCCAAGCCGCACAGGGAACACATGGGGGAGTGATGTCTGGAGTCCTTGCTCAATATTTCGGGTCAATGCGAAAAACAACTGCCAACCCGCAAGACCTTGGGTAAGTGGCGTACAACCAAAACAAATTCCTTGGAACGACTGAACGACAAAACGGAAACACCCAAGATGTGACTTCTACACGTGGGTTCCATCTATCTTTTTTCGAGAGCATCAGCGTACAGCCCAATCGTCAGTGGCGCACTTTTATACTTCAACTTTGCTGACAAGAAAGGATCATGCCTCAACACGGAATCAAGTACAAGAATGGTCTTATCCCTGTGCAGTCATATTATTGATGAAATGACAATGAAAACTGAATTTCTTAGAACATCTTAGAAGGAATGTTGCCGCCCGGCCCTTAGGATCCTGCTACTGCCATGTTTTGCTATGTACTAGGTGTATCCTGGAAAACATAACTTCCCACACTTGTGGGAACAGGTATACGTTTAAAAAACAATAAATCCTTCTGGCCTACAACTCGGAAACCAGGGAATTGTTCCTTTATTAATCACGGAGGCCGCAACATTCATCACTTTGGCCATTCCAGGAAATATCATCACAAAGGCACTTAAATAACCTGGCCCTGGAATCACCCCGGCCTGTTCCCGCACTCTTGATGACCCAGCACTATCCCAGCACACGTTGAAGCACCATCATCATGATGGACCATATGTCACACAAGCCAAAACCAAACCGCAAATCCTTTTTCTATTTCCAATAGCTAACTGGACTCGACTTCCGAAAGTTTAAACCAGTCTTCTCCGAACATCCGCATCAAACATCCGTCTTCTCTCCTGTCAATGGGTTGTCCGCGGTCTTCGCGGCCTCTCAAATTGGCAGGTTTCAGGGATTACTCTAGCATCTCGATGTTGGAAAAAGCTGAATCTTGTATTCTTAGCATTTCTTAGCCATCTCATTTAATCTGAATAATTACATGTACATCCTTATGCAGTATACATCCTTCATGACTTCAGGGAAACTCCGATAAGCCGTCGAAATTGACACATCGGTGACCAACTCACCAAGCCTTGGAAGGAGTCATCGTCGCCACGGTCGCCATTTCGCTCAGCCAGAGCCGTTGAACCAAAAACGAATCCCTTCACAGCTGTCTTCACAGCGGGCTTACACACTCTTACATCTTGAGTTTGAAAGTTGAGCATTAAAACAATCAAAACAGTCAAATCATCTTGATTGACTTCAATTTCTATAGCAAAAGATGCAAACATCACGCCATGTTTATCCAAAGTCTCGCTCTTCTACGTTGCTTCACATGGAGATGAAAATTTTGGGATCCCCCAATACTGAGAGAAATTGTGGGTCATGGGCCATCCTCGCCTTTGGCGAAAAGCCCCGTATGGGGAGAATGTAGTATCAAACAAAGGCCAATCAGTAACAGCATCACGTATCAACTATCAACACCAAGAACAAAACACCGAGAATGTGGTCAATTATGGCCATCACATTGATTCCCCCTCTTATTTGTTTGTGCTCAAAAAAGGGACCTCGGATCTTGATCCTTGATCTTGCCTTTGGCAAGAAAACACTGGAAAATGACCTACCATCACCTACCAACTCCTTGGTCAGTCCAACTCAAGCTGCCCTTCCATCTGGTCCATGATCTGCGTCTGCATGCTGCGAATTTCTCTCATCAGGACCTTTTTTTTTGAGTAAAAATGCCAACTCCGGGGTGACCTTGCGGAAAATGGTAACCTTTTTCATAGAACACGCACTGTATATTTAAAAGGTATCAGGAATCATTCAAAAAATCTACTTGAAGCATACCAGTACATTACTTTTATATACTTTTATAGTATTATATGTATGCCGCAAAACAAAACATAGACATAGATGTTGCCTTTGAATCATATTCAATCTATTGACTTGTCAATTCATTTGAATTCGAGTTGTGTACACAATCTTCAGGGGGAAAATGTCCCAAGATGGTGCCCTGAGTCCTTGGAGCTTTGAATCTAAACCGTATGAGAAAACAGTGAACTGGACAGCTGTGAGTTCCAGAAATTCGAGGCATTATGGCAAATTGGCTTGATGATTTTAAATATATATACATGAGAACACGCACCACTGGCATCCACTTTTCATGACTTGACTTGACAGTTATCCAGTTGTTCCAGTATCGAGTGACCAGAACGTCCAAGGTCTTTGCAGGACCTCGCAACCTCAAGCAGCCGCTGAGGAATTCGTCGGCATCCAGAGTCCCATCATCATCCAAATCCAAGATCTTCCAAACCTCGAGCTCAATTCGTCATAGGTGACTGGATGGCATACAAACAGTCATCAGTGATCTCAAAACTGTGAGAGGTCCAAAAAAGCATCCAAAAGCATGGATGAAAACTTGCACGGAGCATTGTAGGCTTTCATGAGATGTTGGAAACGGTCCATCCAATTGATTAAGGCCAAAACAAAAACACACAACACACATACATCATACTTATTCATACTTTGTAAAAATACTGCAAGTAGTTCATGCCCGGAGATCATGTTTCCAATTTTATTAAGCATTTTTGGAGGTCGCCAAGAGGCACAGTGAGCCTCTGAGATGTCCAAATCGATAGCCTTGAACAACTCTTTCATTTCGTTGGTGTCCAAACTAGCCTCCAGTCTCAAACTTGAGAGAGAAATTCAGCAGTGGAAAATCCTGCAACTAAAACAAATCCATATAACAAAAATGCGACGATGTGAACCTGGAAGTCTTCCCATGTGATGACTCTCGCATTTGTTTGTTCCATCTGCCTCAGTTGTCACCAAGTGCAATCACCATAATAACCCCCTGGCCCAAAAGCCATTACAAGTCCCGCGGGTTGCAGCATGTCGAGATCAAACAGCTTGCTATGAGTGAATTGCTTGGCACTGGAGGCAAGATGCTTGAAGACTCCGCGGACATACTGAACCAGGTAATTGTCTTTGTCCTCTTTCCCTCTCTTCACCGCGCTCTCTACGAAAACCTGGGGTCGGACTGGCCCATGAATGTCCACTAATTACAGCACCTTAGTCATTCATCTCCATTCATAATTTACCAAACTTCATGTTTACCAAGAGGCGCCAGTGATCAAGTTCAGAAGCGCCAGCCTCGGTTTCCAAGAGCATATGGCCTTCATCTTGTATTCACCGCTTGAAACTTATACGTACATCTGAACTCAAAAATGAATTTCTGCAGGCCAGTAGCAAGCTGAAAGCAATATATAGAAGAAAAATCGCAACAGCAATGGGAGATGTATGTTCCTGAAAGTTGTCGGCCAGTAAAGCTGCAAACATCTATTTACCACTTGCACCTTTTCATGCCTAGATAGACCGTTCTGCCGCAAATTTGCTGGACCAGGTTCCAACAAAGGTGTCACCACAGAAGCCCAATCCACACCACCTGTCATGGCCTGCCATAGTGTCAGCATACCTGCCGGGGCAGGGCCATGGTATCGCAAAATTGTGCAAGTCAAACGATGTAAATATGTTAATGTTGCTTGCAACGTGGGGGGGCAAGTCATAGATGTGCTAGAATTATTTCAGGGAAACCTTCACTGATTTCCCACTTGATCGTTTGCTCTCGCCTGTTCCCACAGATCCAAAGTAGTTCCTTGACTGGATCAAGGAACGATGAACACTCAGCTGTTTTAGAGCTACCAGAACGCCAACAAAAATACACCCCCCGGAAGATTAACAGCTCGAACCTGAAAATGATAGGTTTGGAAGATGATGTTCCACAAAAGGCGTGTATTCTCAGGTTCCATGAAACATCTTCCGGGGTGTAGACAGTGATGGTGGCACCAAATATTTCAGGTGAGGATCCCCAAGGGTTGGAAACCTGGATCGGTGCTGTCCATGGCAACCCGATAAGAATTGCAGGTATCCACCAGATAAACTGCCATCAAATATATCCTGAACGAAATTGCAAAAATGAAACAGCAAAAGTGTCCAGACTTCATTCAATAACACATCTCAATTTGAATAGCTCCAATGTTTTTCACAAAGATCTTGAAACTTGGTGAGGCTTGTCACGGTCAAATGGACCTGGTGATATGTTGACCACTGCAGTTTAGCATCACACCAACGAGAACAAGCCTCGGTACTTCAAAAAAATAAAATGCTCATGACAACCAAACAACATGGCTGTAACATCTTCAAACAAGATTTTGGCTCTTAGCAGTGCTGCCAGGCGTTCAGCCCAGGAACACTGCACCCAGAAGTGGCTTGAAAGAAGTTCCCACTGACCACACAATGGCGCGGACTTCTCCCAGCATCCTCGCTGCTAGCATTGTCAAAGGCAAGTGAAATCTCCAAAGACTTGCAAAACCAAGGAAATTGCATTTTCTCATGGATCATTTGGATGGAACACCATGCAGCCTTGAAGGGAGATTTCATGATGCTATGCTGTGGTACTTGTAAATTTGCGCCTTAGAACCTTGTAGCTCCGGACAATGCGCACCAGCCGCACCATCCTGCAGTAAGAGATCTGGAGACAATGACACAAAAACTTGCCTTGACACCAGGAGTCTTTCTTATTTCACAGGATAGGATTTCAAGGTACATCAACCATGTGGAGTGTAGCAGTTTAGCATTTGGATCATTTGGAATTGGTCCTGACAATCCGCATGACATTAAAATTTGTGGAGCTGGAGTCTGTGGCCATGGCTGTCATCAAGACCTCGGTCGTAAAATGAAAAAAACTTGCCGCTTGCCATGGAAAGTCACCAGAAATTTCACCATTTGCCACCAGGAAACATCGAGCCACTGCAGCGCAACAAGAGTTAAGTCAAAAATATTCATCTGCCACCCAATGCCATTAAAGAAGCGAGAGGGTTTGGCGCTGATCTTCAACACCATCTCAAGCGTGAAAAAAATACCTGAATCACCCAAGAACGAAGTATGATGAAATATAATCAAGATTAATCAAGTGCCTTGGATTCTTTGGAAATCTTTAACCTCCAGCCGCTCACCCAAACTATTTCCAAGCACTTCCAAAATTCTATTCACCGAGTATGTGCAGTCCAAGCACAAAAGCCCCAGCCAAAAATGATGAACTCAGCTGGTGCTTCGGTCAGCAAATTGCGGGACATGATGTCAGTCTCAATACCAATGCTGACTGCGTTGAGTAGGATTGCGGTCAAGGACAAATACTCCAATGGCCATGCGTAAACGATCATCTCATAGATCTGCCAAAAAGACTTTCCTGTGGGACGCATCAACATGTCAAAATGGCAGGCACAATGGAAAGGTATGCAAATGTGTTCGAGTGTTCCTATGACGATCCCCAATGATGTAAATTTACTACAGTCAATAATTGCAGTACTGCTCCCGTGCTGCATCGGCTGATGTAGATCCTTGAAAGCTCAGAATCAACATCTAGATCGTGCGTATGTAAAATGCATTTGATTTGACCAGTGATGGGAATATGCAAAGCTTCTTTGGGAGTCGTCGTCGTCTTCTTCAATGGAATCAACTGAAATGGTTGATGGCTGATTCACACGCTGCACCAAAGGATCCTCAGATATCACAGTCATTCATCGCATGGGGTGATTCATAGTCCCCAGGTGCTGCATGTAGATTCTGATGGTTTGGATGTTCAAAAGTTTAGATGCTATGGATATATATACATTACATCATTACATGTCAAGCTTAAAGCACCTCTAGATACTGTGTATTACGGATCTGTAGCTGGCAAGATACCCAGGCAGTTGACATCTTTCCTGTCATCCGGGTCTTTTTTCGAACGGACTTGCCCTTGGAGCCTTTTGAATTCTGGCTCCTCCAGACCGCATTCTGTACCTCCCTTCCTTGATCCTGTTGTGGGGGTTAGATATGTGAGGGTTAGATCAGGGGGTTTTTGCTCTAAAGATTTGTTTAAAAGATTTTTAAGGCGTTTTAAGTTAATTTGCCTTTGTCTTCTTCCTTTGTTTGTCTTTATGTTTTTGTTTTTTTGAAAATTGAAAACAACCAAAAAAACTAAACCTTGAACCTTATACTTTCAAAGAACTAACATGAACACCCACAATTTTTTCTCCAATCCAATTGGGAAATGGAGATGAACTCATTTGTGTCAGCCATTTGGCCTTCAAACATGCCTTTGAAAAAATTGTTGATGGGACCCAGGTGAAGCACTGAAGCACTGCTCTCTGAAATATCTTGACTGCCTTCGCCTTCCTTATTCTACATAAATAGGAGGTTGTGTATATATTATGTAGTCTTATTTAAGGTCTAGCACACGTATATACTGGGTCCTGCCTAAACACTGTAACACTGGACATTTGAAAGGAACACTGTAAACACCTTTCAAAAACGTGAAAACATATTCACACACCCTGTTACTGTGTTTAGGCAGGACCATGCAGGACCCACTGCATAATGATTCTGAGCCTACACATGTCTTCAGTACGTCCTCACCACTTTCTTGCAACTGTCTGAAAGATCGCTCATGACACCACACCACAGCCAAAGACTCTGGCCTCATTTTCCTGGTCTTCTTGATCTTGTTCGTCTCCGCTCCATTGCACTCCATCTGAGACGTCTCTGAGCGTCTGCCCGTTCATACTCACCTCGCAGTGTCACAGCCAAGGGAGCTATTCAGCCATGAATGAAATGCTCGAGCCCAAAGTTCGTTCAAGCAATGTAGCAGTATGGCCAGCCTAATGGACTGAATTATGTTTCTATTCAATAAAATCACCTGTGGCACAGCGCAACACATTTAAAGATTTTGAAGCATAACATTCAAAAAACAAAACAACAACACAAAAATCAATTAGATTAAAAAAAACATCGTTAACAGAACAACATCTGCACCATGCACTGCACCTCCTCTGATGTTTCTTGCAAGGTCTCATCTTCCATAAGGCCGGGCAAAGGTCGTCGTGTGTGGCGAGATGGTTTTACTTGAGATTCTAAGGGGGCTGGTGCCGTTGGAGGTGGTGGTGCATCCATAGGTGTTGGCGGAGGTGGCTCCATCTCTGCTGGTTCAGGTGGTTGATCCGTTTGTGGCAAAGGTCGCAACCTTCCTGGCATTAAGGGCAGAGGATCCACAAATGGACCTTCTGACTCTGAGGTGGGACCATCTTCAACGAGGCCGGTCTCTGTTTCTGTCTCTGGATTCTCTGCTTCTCGTTGAGGTGAAGCCTTTGGGTCCTTTGGTGCCTGGGGCTTCAGCGTATCATGATCATATTCTGCCTTTTGTACAGGTGAACCATGGAACATCAGTTCTCTGCACCACAGCGAAAACAATTTGGATCAAAAGAACAACAGGGAGCAGGAAGCGTATTGACTTGTAATCAAATATGTCCATCAAGTCAAACTGTGGCACAACATACGGTAACTACATCATCTATATATGAACAAAATGAACACGAATGCGGGCCGTTCTTTTGTACCCCTGTCCTCTTTATCCTTCTCTATAGTGATCCGTCTTGGCTTGCGTTCGCGCACTGCATGCCAAATGTCTGTAAGGTTGGCCTTCTTGCCTAAGTCGACCCAAATGGAGGTCCCAACGTACACAATTCACAACGTCATCGCACTCAATTCATGATCTCCCCTCCATCGGGGTCCAATGGAGGGAAAAAAACGAGTGTGACATGGACCCGGAATGATTCTACAAGCTAGTCTAGTTAGTGATGTCACTCTCCAATTAAAACAACTTGTATTGGCTGGTGTGTGGTGGGACTCCTCCGGACTCTCACAAAAAGATCACAGATCTCCTTTCGTCGGAAGGTTTGTCAACCGAGTTTGAAGAGATTGGAAGCTTTCATAGATAGGATTCACAAAAAAGTACTTATAGTACTTGGATGTACTTGGTAAGTGTTGAGTTCACCTCCACAAAATCCACAAACACAAAAAAAAATAAACTTCAAGTTGTTTTCTTTCAAACCTCTTCGCCCACCTTTTGCCATGCGACCGGCTTTTGCTTTCTCATCTGCTTTCATCATTGCAGCTGACCTCACATGCCGATGTCCCCATTCCAGATCTGCAAAAGCTGAGCTTGGCAAACTCTTCCTGGTACCATTTGGACTTGCTGGACTTGCTGGCTGAATGTAGGCACTGTGCCGGCCAACAAGCCGGCCCTGTCCACTGTGTGTTTCCCAGCGTTGGCTGAATGTAACGAAAAGCTCTTCCAGTCGCTCGCAAGCCTGCGCCGCTAAACGCTATACCAAACATTATGGGCCATTGTGAATGTCGAAGTACTGTGAGGACTGATTTGTTCAAATCTACGCATTTAAATTTAAATATCTAGTTAGATAAATATCTAATTACTCAAAACTCCCACATGTTTGCACATACATCTGACAGGAAAAAACACAAAGCAAATTCAAAACAAGGAGTCTGAATCAGTCTGAACTGCTGACGCACATCGACCCCCGAATCCAGTATAGTCAGCCAGTCCGACCAGTCCTGCTTAGCCGTCCTCTCTGCAAACTTGTCTAACGCTTCTGTCAAAAGCCGCTCCGAGAAGTTCTCAAACTCCTCATGAGGTTTGGGTACTCACAATTAATAGCTATTAATGGTTGCAAGTACAGAAAATACATAGTGCAGGAATGTGCAGGATCATGTTTGATCATATTCATGCCTATTGGAGGTGGAGGTGATTTACTATGTGATCTGTGAGTGTCACGTTTCACGTTGTTGTTGCTTTATAATAACTTCATCGTTTGCTGCCTCGTGCAACTCCGCACGCGTCAAAGCAGCAGCCGCAGTCTCAGGTACTGCCGTGGTGTCTCCGGTGTCGGAATCCTTGGCATCTTCGTGCTCCTCCATGGTGATCTACGTGCTAACGCTTTTGAGCAAAGTGGTCACGTGGGCAGGTAATGTTTTTCATTGTTTTTCAACATAACAAGACCATGTGGGTCATGAAGTCATGACTAATCTGGCAATGATCCACAAGGATGAGCAAAAAATTGAGAAACGACAGTGCTGATGCTAAAAGATACTGATTGTGAGATATACCGTGAGTATTGCCATTCCAGTGAGAAAAGAGGGAGCAACCAAAAATCATCCAGAACTTGGATCCGATCTCTCATCTTTTTTCTCTCCAACGGGAGTCCCATTGGAAACTAAGCTGTCAAGGCAACCTGGCCACACCAGGCTGTCTCTGACTGGTCTTCCAACCCCTTCCAGTCAGCTTCTCAATGGCGCCAGCTTCATGTGGTCGTCACTGGATCATGCAAGCCTTGGTGCCATGGCACCCATCTTGGATGCTTCTGAGAAGGTTGTATGATCCCAACAGCTGCAGTTTTCGAGGTCTTGTCGCTGGTAGTCAAAACAAAAACAATACATACATACACCAGCATATACTATACCTGGCACTTGAAACACTTAAATACTTTGCAACGACATGCAAAGGATTGCAAAGGCAATGCCACCAGATCAAGTGAGCTGCTCCATCTCTGTGATTCCTGCAATGCTTCCTAGTGGCATTTGGCATCTCTGGCACGCCCTTGCGACGTCCCTTCTGCGGCGTGAGTTGCATGATTTCCTGCAACCTTGATGCCAGCCAGCTTCGTGAAATCCAGATACCCCAGGAAACACACAAGTTCAATACAACAATCCATATCCATACCATAATTATAGTTAATTCAATGAGAGCACTAGAATTTTCCACTGACCACCCAATCCTGCACAAAGTATCTTCAACTTCTATGCCATCGTGTGGATCTGATGATTTTCCTATGGCAAAGCATGCGTTTTCCACCCACATACCCCCCACCTTCACGGTTGCCCCACCTCTTCCGCTTCTCCGTGCTAGACCCCTCTGCCACTTCTTGGAGCTCGGGATGGTCTGCAAGATATTGCTTCAGGGCTTTCTCGGCCTCCTTGCGAATGGCGCTGCTATGAAGAAAGACGTTGATTGAGTCTGGTATCATGCAATGGTCAGACGCATCGAACACATCGAACAAGATGTATAGGTCTTTTTTGAGTCAGTTCATGTAAATAGATATATATGCAATATAACACTATTGATTGCAAATGATATATTAGGCATTACATATATTCACAATATCATACCGTATCATATATCTATTGATGAAAAGAGAAACACATGATCAAGTGATAGTGAACATGACTCTGACGGAAGACGTGAACTCATGAATATGAATGAAATCAAAGTACAAATCATACTTCAGAATTGATGGCAAAACATGATGAGATATATGAAAAAACATGATCCTACCACATATGACGTGATGTATGATGGAAAATGAGACACATGACAACACATCATTGCGAATCTGTAAGCATATTGTCTTGGAGAATGATTGCTTGTGATAAACATTTGTAAACATATTTGTTGATGAATATAAGGAACATAGGAAATTTAATCTAATACTGCACTACCAAAAAAAAGCATCTCAAAAATTCCTATCCTGCCCAAACCCTACTAATATCAAAGACGCTGAGAAAAAAAAGTGCACCTCCCTCTGCTTGTTAGCAGTTGTCTCAGCCCAGGCAGGTGTGCCATACCTTGGCGTATGCTTATCATAGTTGGTGGTTGAGTTCCCAACCCATTTTGAAAAAATGGTGCTCCTCATAAGTGAGAGTAAAAATACTTGAAACCACCACCTAGCTATTACACAAACCATCACGGGCTAAGTGGCACAATGCATTTGGAACTGGAATCGTTGGTGCCACCACCAAGATGTCCATCCTGGCATGGATGATGCGTCATTTCCAATCCACCGTAAATGAAATAGCAGTCCTTGTAATGATCATACGGCCGCTTCTTGTCTAGTTCCATTCCACACAAGTAGCAGCCTCAGCTCCAAATTATGTGGATGGTGTAGCAATTTGATGCAATTTGTTGTAGGGTCGGAGCATTTCGTAGAAACAACATGAACACAGCCGCTTACTATTGCTAGGTGTGTGGAAACTATCCTGACCCAATTTTCTAAAAAACTAGATAGAGAGCGTCCGAAAGGACATCAAATCTCAAATCATCTAGGCACCATGTGTTGATATCTGATCCCTATAGGTTTACCCATGGTTTCCCTATTTGAACAGTTTGCAGCTTTGCACAGTCTCGAGGCTTCATGTCACCTTTTTTGTTGAGTTTCCGACTATGTGTTCCACAAGGACATCGAATGTGGTTGCAGCCCTCAGTCCTCCAAACCAATCAAACCAGAGCTTCCGCTGTGGCAATGTCAGCCAAAAGACATAGGGATCATCTTTAACAGAAAAACATGCAACAAAAAAAACGCACAATATCCCACATTATTGCTACTGCTACTATAAATTGCATGACAAATTTCAAATCCGAGATATGCTAGCTGCTAGCTTCTAGCCGTATATTCTATAGTCAGCAAATGCAAGCCAGAACTCTGGTCTGTGTGACTATCATTTCAAGGGGGTAGCATACATCAGTCGTTTGGACCTCATAGGGTTGTTTTCCTCGCACACGTTCATGACAATCACAAAACAAACCCACCTCTCCTATCCAAGAAACACTTGAGCCAACAGCCCGAAAAACACATCCCACCAACCCCACTTATTTGGCTCTCCTTTCATAGGGCTTTTTGCACTTTGGGCACCTTGAACTGGCTGGAACTCATATTCAAAACATTATAAATTATAACACACATTTTGAACCCAACAGTACTGCATATATTGCAGCGCAATTTGTATGTTTTCATTCATTTTTGCTATGGCAAGATGTCACAACGTGTCCATGCTTGTGCTCCTCCCATGCATCGAAACCAAGGCCCACCTCCGAAGAACAGCTTCTGCCATCTTCTCTTCTACGAAAGTCCTTCCGCAGACATGGAGATGTCGTTGTATTGTCGATACAAACTTTCTGATTTTAAACATTCTGACAGCTCTGGTGAGCTGTTATATTGTAGATCATTCTTGTAGCATATGGCATCATATAGCATCATGAAGCATACTGGTACAAATGCGCTGATGATCACTGATGTGTCTGGCAAATGCTCGAGACAATTCAGAAAACAATTCCAAAAAACCCTAAGACACAGGACGGCCAACCCATGAGCACAGGCAGCTTCTGCCTGATCTTTGTCTCCCCATCCTTAGGAACTCATTAGTTACACAAAACCAAATAGGGGAAGCAAAACGAGCCAAACCAATCCAGCTTTGCATTACCAACAATGTTTCTGTCCAAATGAAGAGGCCAATTGGCAAAAGTTGAGCCGAGACACCTTCTCCACTTCATGACACTTCAAAGGGCCATGCTCTGGTTGCAAGCACCAGCGGCAAGTGATTTTGCCACACTCTGGATCCAAGCATCGAACGATCCCATCCTAGCCGCCATTGGTCGTTTATCGTCCTTTCATATAACAATGTATGGCTGAAGATGCTGAACTGGCATGCGTCCCTGACAGTAATTATAGTATGTTCTAGCGTTTAGATTGCTATCCCATCATCCAATCTGTATCATATTGTATCATTATTTGATCAGGACCTCATGCGCACTAACGAAATGTATTAAACCAAAGCCAAAGGAGACTTCAGAATGCAACCATATCAGTATAGATGCATTTGTACTACTTGTAGGGTCACCAATTCAGACTACTGAAGTGTGCCAAAGGATACCTACCACTCCCATAAGACTCCCACACAACAGTTGCTACTCCCCTCGTACTTAGCTGCCCAGTGTCGTTCCGGTCTGTCATCTGAACCATGAAGTCGCATGCAGGACCTGAACACTTGCTGCAAAGATCCCCTTTCCAGCTTGTACCTCTTCAGATCTCTTACGCATGTCTGTTTTGGAAAGGTCGGCTTTTTCTGAGCAGCCCAGCATGCGACCAAATCCTCCATTCCAGAGGCAGCCGCCTGCAAGGCTGCTGACCGCCTCGAGTATCTCACCTCTGTCAAATGGGCGTAGATCAAATACTTCTACAGAAGTTTGAAGATGCTAGATCTGAAAAGCAAGTGGGCGTCAAAATGCCAGAACTTTGGGACAAGATTGTTCGTCGATAACACTGAATGATGTAAGGTGAGGGTGGTGGCTAATAGGCGCATGCGCACATGTCGGAAGTGAAGCCAAGATGCGTAGTCCTTCCTTGGCAAAGCCTGTCAACGTCGGACAGCCCAAAGCCAGAGAGTACAGTAACTTTATACACCTCTGTCTGTTAAACCAGCATGGCAACCAAAAACCCAGCATAAGAGTCTGCAAAAGGCATTAATTACCAGAGTGTCTTCGTCACGTGACATCAAACAACCAGAGTCCTTTGTGATCCTGTGCCAGAAAAACTGGCAGACTTGACAGCCTGCCAACTTCAGTACTACACCGCAATATGCACATGAATCCAGAATACACATTCCTTTCAGATTCTTTCTGCAATAAAATTTCTTTAACTTTATTGCTTCTGGGTCCGAGGGTGTTGGTTGTGCGCCACCCCCTTCACACCCTGCCTTCTGTAGGCAGGAATCCAAAAAATGACCTTCACACCCGGAGGTGTCCAAACAGCGGAGCACTGTGGAAGTGACCTTCGGCAGCTCTGAAGATGCCCTTAGGAAGCCAAACTGTCAAGTGAAAAACCCATCCCTATCCATCATTCCTTAGGTTTAAAGAACGCAAATAGAGGTATCTTAACATGTTATAATTTTAGAATTACAAATACAAATACATTATCAATCATTATCACTAGTATTGAATATGATGATTCTAAACGATAGTCTTGACAAAAGCGAGTACCATTGCATCATCAATCATCATGCATCACTCTCTTTCTCCCTGGGGTGCCCAAATTAACTTGCCATACACTGCGGGTCCTGTGGCATCTCGACAGTATCACTCACATCCAAGAACATACCATCCAAACACGCAAATAGAGACCATTCATCACGCTCAATCCTGCTGCTTTTCTGCGAATTCGATTTTCAACGCGTGCCACTATAGTTCACCCAGAACCTATTAAAAGCAACGTTTTGCCACACCAACTCAGCCACGAAACGAACTACCGGAAGAGAGGTTCAAGGTAAATAGGCCCTGCCCAAAGAACTCCAAAGCTGCTCGCTTTACGCAGGGGATGCAAAAGCCATGGCCCTTGGCAGCACTACATCTCAGCTCCTCCTGGGAAGAGGGTTTTCATCCAAGGGCATCGGAGAGAAGTCAGAAGCCATGGCTTCGTCTCAGTTCCTATCTACTGACTGGTAAAATGTACAACTATGATGATGATATACTAGAATATACTAGATGCAAACAAGAAAGCGTTTTGCTGGAAAGCACCGGGTGACCGAATAAACTACTGTGTAATGTAATGTATATAGACTAAATTTAATCTAAATTTAAATAGCGTATGGTCTTGATTTACATGTAACCTGCAGCAGTTCGTCCAACATAACGTTCATGATGCTTCAATTATACTCAATGCCAAAGCAGAATACGGTTCAGAATGCGCATTCCTGTAATACTTTCCGAATTCCAAAGGCCAGTAGATTCTTCTAGATATAATCTTCTTTATTCATTATTCCTTGCGCGAGCAAGGGTATGTGACCGGTATGTGGAGCATCTGCAAGGCGCAAGAATCAATTGTGTGATCATCATAACATCTCTCAAATTAGATTGAATCCCGTATACGTCGCAAGTTGCTGTTTCATGTCTGAAATAAGTCCACGAGTCTAAAACACATGCTAATTATTAAATTTAGCGGCGGCTTGTACATTGTGTGACCGAAGGAAGGGGAATGGAAGGAGGACCCCTGGCCCTACCTTGTTTCAATCTGGTTTCTCAGATGTCGGCAACATTTCACACATGACGGACCGCGGGCATGGTGAGTTTTTGCTCGGCACTTCTTGGGATTTTATCGTTTCTTTTCGTTTTTTGCTTGTAAAACCCAAATTCTGCCCACCAGCACAATACCAACTTCAATCTGCACAAAAGATGCAAATGCTCAACTGGTCTAACGCCATTTTTTCACTCCTCGACTCCTCCGATGTCCCACCGACCCTGACGGAGTTTGGCATCTCCTCGGGCAGCAACTCATCATCGAAGCAGCAGCCACAGGTACCAAGACCACCCACAGCTTTTAGCTGAGCGATTCGTCCTTGTCTCACCTGAAAGTGCTGCCAACAGTTAATGGTGTTGATGATTAATGTCAATGGCACCTATACAGAAAAGCTATTATAGTATTAAGCTGAGATAGGGAATGATGGGGATGTATACACTTATATACACTTGTCACTTATGACTCTATGACTGATCACTTTATTTCCTGACTTCTTTCTCATCCACTCCATCAGGAATTACCTGCCGTAATACCATCCTACGAAGTGTTTTCATACTGGAAACTTTACCCATCCACTTGTGCCAAACTCAACGTCAACTCGCATCAAGGGTGGTATATTCGATCGCCACCTGCTTACGCTTTGCCAAGGCTTTGTGGATCGCCACCGCATCGCTGCCAAGCTCCATTTCCTGGCAGACAGAATATGGCAGCAAGACATCCATCAGGCCATCAAAACCCCTACCGAGAGGATTTGTTGATGACATCTGGTCTTCGATTGTATCATGGGTCGTTGATCTGACATGTGAGAACGTAGACAGAATCAAAACATGAAACATACATGAAACTACATATATTATATACTATATCATTACTTCTAGATTCTTCCCCTTTGGAAAAGCATGGTGCTCTTGTTGTTCGTTCTGACAGATGCGTAGTTATGAATCTGAACGCGTACACTCCAGTGGCAAAAGCATCCACGCAACACAACACAACTATGAGTGAAAGAATTGCGCACAACATCGCTCACACTAAACCCGGCCCTGTCCTTCTTCAGAATGTTGGGTATCTCGCAAGGTGGGCCCGGTTTGATGGGTCTTTTTCCCTTGTTTCTATTCACTTCGGCACTGTCCTGCACAATCCCACAATCAAGTACTTGGTACTGCAAACAACCATGACAAATGGGCCTGAATTCCTGAAGAACTGAATGTGGCCGTCTGCGACTTGTGTGGCAAGCAACATCCAGCAACTGTAAAGTGGCAATTATTTGTTTTCTGCAGCCCCATCTATGGTGTCAAATTATTAGCTATCATCAGGATCCATCATCTACTATAGGTCATTCATCAGTTCTCCTCAATGATGGCGCGGGCCTCACAGTAGGAGCCAGCCTGGACATAAAAAGGCCAAAAAAGGCAACATATATCCTAAAAATATCCGAAAATATCAGAAATTCATACAAATTCTCATTGAATTCAATGAATTGTTCAATGCATATCACGATCTTGCCGCCCTCTTGATAGCTTGTCACGCCTGCCCGAAGGCTTCTCGAACCAACGTCACGGGTGCTCGACGGAATTCTTGAAGCAAGGCATGAAGTGCATGTACACGGTAGGCCTTGTATGCTTCAAACCGTTCCAAGGTGCTGCATGGTGCTGTGGGCTTTCTCTATGGTAGCCTTGAAGGGAGACATAAGTTTTGCATAGCTTAGCGCGTAAAAGAGCTACAGAAATTACACTACTTTACCAATGCTATAGTGTTCAATGGTTCACTAACACCGCTAGATGTACATGACGTCATGAATCGTCATGATATTGCCGTGATAACCCATGATGTGTTATGCCTGCACACCTGACATCAAAAAATCATAATGACACCACACATCACCACAATGATCCCAAAATCGTCCAAGGCATCACCTCGGCTGACACGTCATCATAGGAGTCAGCTGCCAAGTTTTCCAGCAATTCATCTCCTCTCTGGCAACGCGCCCACCTTGGAAGCCGTTTTGACCAGGGTGCAAGGGGGGACCTGAAATGTGATTGATATTACATCATCAATCATCATCGTCAACTTCAGAAATCACATTGATTGATAGCCTATTGTGAAGTATAGAACGATATGACTAAGCCTATGAAGTGCCGAGAACAGATTGAAATGTCTTTCGGAAAAAGACCCAGTGCAAATTTGGCCACTTGCACAAAGGAAACAACCGAAAAAGACTCAACACTTCACCAAAACCAAAATATCAAAATCCCGACTATGACTTTTCGCATCTGTTCCAACATGATGATTGTTTCAGCAAATGCCCCCGGCTGTTTGCAGCTTTCTGGGCATTTCTTCCACTTCTTCCTTTGCAGCTTCCGAGAGTGGCTCTGTCCAACTCGATGCATGGCCGAGAGGATCCAAGTCATCCAAGTTCCAACCTCAAGCAGGCCCGGAGCATGGCAGGCATTGGTCGAAGTGGAAGTCTTTTGGTTGGGTGGATAGCACAAAACCATACAAGACTTAAAAAGATCATGAAGCTGCCCCTCAAAAGCATAGGCTGTCTACAAATCATATCAAATCATGGCAACACGTCTCAAAACCAAGTGACAACCAAATTGGATGCCGAAGCGAAAACCCTTCGCATCGCATCATCGCACGTTTCATATTTCATATCACAACTTCCAGGTAGGTCAACCATCATGTAAGAGCGACTTTCAGAGACCAAAAGCAATTGGTCCGAGAGCTCAACTCGTCTACCAGTACTGATTCAGCCAGTGGTTTTCATCACTGCGCAGCTACTTTTTTTTTAAGGTTTCTTTTATATGCTTAGCATAGCGGCAAAACTTGCGCTTTGCATACAGATCAAGGGAAATACAAGTTCTGGCTGCAGGAAGCTGCAAGACTTTTTCACATCTATACAGCTTGAAGCGGGTTGCAACTCCAACCGCAATCTGGCACATACTGTCAACTATGATACCCAGTCCTACGATCTTGTTTACTACCCTGTGATTTGGGATTCTGGTGCTCTTTAGCTCCCCAATTAGAAGGGAAATAGATCACCCCTAGCTCCTTACACTCTAAATCGCTCCCCCCAATAACACAGCCTACCTTTATCTCGAAGGGTTCAAACAAAATCCTTAGCCAAGCATCTTGGTGTACGCTTTCGTTTTCTCGTCACAGGACTGTCAGAGTCCACCTGAACCAACAGTACATCAATCTCACCTCTGAGCACCAACAAATCTTGGCAATGAATCTCCTAATGTTTACCTATTTAAATCGTTAATGAATAATTGGCGGTGACTATACATATTGTATATATATAATTATATAAACATTATATAAACATGTAGCATGTTGAATGTGTTGATCTGCTGTTGTTTTAATGATTTTCTTGGTAGTAATTCACACATGCCATTCTGCTGAATAGATGTGCAACTTGCCAGCTCTACAACCACAGCTCTAATAGCTCTACATCCACAGCCTGCACTGGCGCTGAGGAAACGTCCAGCATGTCCTCCTCGGCAAGACTCCGCGCCAAGGCCTGGAGATGTTGGACATCATCCATCCTCGTTGACTCGTTGACCTACCTGCCAAACTGTTGTTTTGTCTAATTTCCAAGGGGCTTCATCGGCCAAAATCTGTTGGGCTTCATCTTGGAGTATCAGCTCGAGATCATCCACATCCACAACCGCCATGGGTCACGAACCATGGGAGATTGCCGTTTTCTTGTGATGCCTAGAGTCTTGAAGGCAACTGTTTTGAGGATCTTTGTGCTGAAATCCAGCTGGGTAGGTCACTTCAATGTTCCAACAGCTTTACTCCCGTCTCAGCTTGACCTTCATCAATCTTAGCACGTATGGATCAAACTGCCGTCAACGGGACATCTTAACGGATGCCTTGTTCTTGCTGCTAGCATATGGACTGCGTGCATTGTGGTGGGGCAGGGAACTGGCTAATGTTTTACTATAATACGTCACGTAAGTCTTACGTCCTTTGCTAAATCTCAATGCACAGTCTGTGAGAACAGCTGATGATAAGGCAAGCCTTATACTTACTGTATATACACAATATATGTCCATTTTGTGAGAAAATCAGCATCAATGACATCAAAATATAGCAGGTCATCTCATGTGGTGTGCCCTTACTTTCCCTGCATCTGCGTGAGCCTGATTTTTGAGCCCAAGGTAAATGAACAAAACCAACCAATCCAGGTCCAGGAGGGCAAGCGATGCAATACGCCTGATTCAAAATGCACTGCATGTATTGACATGTGGGCCCCATGTATTGACAAGCACAACCGCACATTTTCAACGGCAGTGCTGGCAGCAGCACATCCCAACAGAGTCACTGGATCTGCACCTATCACCGGTGCCAAAAAGGAAATGAACTGACTGCTGCATAATACAAAGTGGTATGGAATTGGGCAGTTGTGCAAACAAAAGAAACTATAGACACTCAAAACCTGGACCAAACTATTTGTTGTACTTCAATTCCATCAACCCAAAAGCTGCCTCTGACGACCTTGCCGGCATCAGCTCAGAAAATGGCACGCCGACACCTCGCAACACCCCAGCCCACTGCCACTTCACGCGTGGCGTCTGGCAAAATGTGGGATGGCAGGATAAATCCTGCATGATTGAACAAGTGGGGAGCTTGGAACTAACAATTTCGCCCCATCCAGTTCGAATCTACCGCACTCACTCTAGGCAAACAAACTATTTTGAACAAATGGCATGTCTGAGTCTATGGAGCCTATGGTCTACACATAATTATATTAATATGTTTCGTATTTCTGTGATATCCCATGAATTGCCTCATCCACACCAAACAGAGTCCCTATTGTATCTTGCCGTGACAGCTGCATCTCCAGTCAAACCTCTGAAAAAGCACCGCAGGTTTGGGATGCTTACTTCTTGTCTTTGGAATAAATTTGTGACCAGCAGGTGGCTCTGCATAAGGCACACTTTTTCAATGCCTGCGCTACACGGAAATGATCCGAAATGTACTAAAGCATCTCTTTGGAAGCCACGCACTTTGGCGTTTTTTTACCTTGAACTTAGGAATCATAGCAGCAGAGTCACCAGTTCTGCACCTAACATCTCAAAGCGGTGGACGATGCAACTCAACCTATTGAGACCACCTCTTCTTGCTCGCTGCATCGGATCATTTATGCCTTCAATGCACCTGAAGTGCCAGCGCTGCCGTACTTGCGCACACCGGAAAGCCTTGGCCATGTCATAGCATCAAAATGAACATCACTGGAGCGCACTTTCAATCACAACACCACAAAAAAATCTTGTTTGATTTGGAAAGACCAACTTGCCGCAAATGTAACTAGTGTCAGTTTGATACAGCTGATTCCTTTGCTGTAGGGACTCAATGCAAAGGGAGCACCACAAAGCTTCTTCAAATCCCAGGATGCGGGTGCAAGGAGTCCAAGGAGCAAGTGCTCAAGATTTCTTCTGAGCCATCGACTTGTGACTCGCTACATCAAGAGCTTGTTGGAACTGATCGAAAAGGTCTTGGCCAAACGTGAACTGAACGCTGCCACTGCCAAGCAACACATGGCAATCAAAATGTCAAAGGCCTACAGCTGCTACTCACTCCAAAAAGGCCGCCGAGAGATCCTATTGTCAGTTATCTGTTGGGTCTTAGCACGGTACAAAACTGGGCCACTTCAGAATCCGCGACGCACAGCTCACCTCTGCAATGAGCAAAAGCAATTAAGATTGTGCCTGTGTGTGTTCATGATATACAAATAATGTACATGTATAGAATGTCATATTGATGTTATATCTTTGCGATTGTTGGCGCGTGTGTATGCCCCAGTCACATATAGTCACTAAGTGTGTAAAACACTAAGACTATTGTGACCCAAAGGACCCTCCATCATCAATCATCCCATCATGACCCTGACCCTATCGTGCGTTTCCACGCTTCTTAACGGAAGAACTGGCCACACAGCACGTTCAACCGCCTGAGGCAATTCGACTGCAAACCTCTGTAGCTGCATGTAGCAGCTCGCCATGTCGCAGCATCGACAATGGCCTCGAATGTCGACGTCAAGTGCTTCGGGCGTGTGCCGATCGGTTTCCAAAAATCATAAAAAATCCCAAGCACCGCGCATGCAATGCGGGTTGAAGAAGGAGATGGAGCACCTCAACTTTCCAGGTTTTTTGTGGCTGCAGTTGGTTTATGTTCCAAATAGTATCTGTATGGCATCAGGTGCAGCCAGCAAAAGCTAGCAGAAATACATAGAAGTGTGGTATATGAACATGAAAATACATGAAACAGTTGTGACTAACATTTCTGCAAATTAAGCATCACCTGAATGTGTCATGACATCCATGCCCCAAGTTGCAGTCTTGGAACTCTTTGGCCCAAAGGTGCTGAGCATCTTCAGGCGACATCTCAATCCTTGAGTTGGGAAAATGATGATAAGATATTGATATGGCCCAATCGAATGACCACGATCTTTCTACGCTACACCGGCCTGTACAATAATCAGGATGCGTTCCCCAGAGGAGAAATCATCAACCAGTAAAGGAACCAATTTTGACACCGCCTGAAAACCCACCCAAAATGCTTCCAAATTAAACAACTCAGGTCTAGGCTTTGCAGAACTGGTCACCAAACGACCTCCGAGAGCCAAAACCTGTGGACTGGATTCTGAATCCAAGGACTTTCTGATGAGAAACATTTTTTTTTGAACCTGAAAACAACATCATGAATCATCACAGAATATCACATCAGCATATATGCAGCATAACTTACACCAAGGACTTATGCTGATGCTGAAGGAAAAAAACAACGTCCCTGAGGTTGAAAACCCCAATGAGGCTACGAAGAAGACTCTGTTGCCGTGGTGCTGGCTCTAAGGCCTAAGTCCAACTGCACCGACCGGCGGAAAGTTATCAAGTCATCACTGGGTGATTCCTGGGATCCTTTGGAGGGTCACTGTTGTTAGAAAAACCACAACTCTTATGGGGTGTAAAGTGTAAAGGTGTTCTTTCTGTAAAGGGTTTGACAGAAGTTCTTTATGAAATTCCTTTGGGTTTATGGAATACCATCAAATGGGGTTTGATGAAAACCACGACTTTCAGCAGGTATGTTCTTGACACCTGACTACCTGACTTACCTTCGAACAAAGTTATCTTTTATCATGAACACGTACGGGTTCATCTATATCATTGATTTCATCCACGCCATATTGCTACCAACCTCAACAAGAAGTGTGCAGACCCTTCAGATTTGTCTGTACACTGTAAACTATGAACATATCATATCATCTTCTTCCAATTATTGACAATTTACAAATGGAAGGAACGCACAAATGTTCCACAGAAAACAAATGAGAATTCAGACATGTTAAGATTTTGCTTGAACATTCTGTTTGATTCTCTTACTAATGGAGGGTAAACACAAATGTCTCAGAAATATTCTGCTGAACATTTTCAGATGTTTGAAAATTCTGGAATTGCTTTGCTCTTACACACACGAGAAAAAATCGCTGAGCCTAGACTTCAAGTCCCATGGGATCTCCAGCAGTTTTGCAATCTGAGGCAATCACCACACAAGCAGCATCCATGTCACCCGCAGCGTCAAATGCCCTCTCCTGAGACTCGATTTCTTCGCCCGGGGGCCCCAGCTTAGCAGGATAAAAGGCACAAATGGATACAATCAAGCCACAAATTTACAATAGTCTTCCGCGCTGCTGGGATCCGACTAGGTATGGCACAATGGCACAACATGATCCAACTACTGGTACTCCTAGCACCTTCCACCCCACCGAGTGTCCTCAGGGCCTAAATCCATATCCAGTGCCAAGATCACGTCGACACCAACGCCTCCTGTCTGATCCTGCACCTAGGCACTTGGAAGGAAGGTGTAAGATCATTGTAAGATCATAATATGATCTCAGTAAATCACAACTCCTACATGGAACTGGAAGTAGGAATAAATTAATATAGAAATACAAATGCTTTCAATCTGTGATAGCAGTCAAATATAATTCTTGATATGGATTAATATGTGGTGACACATGCTGACATCCGCAACACCTAAGTATGCATCTATTCGCCTCTGCAATAAGCTGCTGCAACACTGTCGCCGTTGTCCCACGTCGCCCTTCCAAGTGGTCCTGTGGCAACGAGTCCAACGCCGACAAATCTGATAATAGCGATAGAAATGGATCATCTGACCTTCGAAATAATCTAAAAGAATGACCATGTTGCAAGATGGATCCGAAGCAGCAAAACAACCCGTAGTCCTCGACTGACAAGCACACCGTGTTGTCCAGAAATGTCTGGGTGATTCCTGGGGTCTGCGAATGTCAAGCAGAACATATGACCTCCCAAACCTGCGAAAATGCTAGAACCTGCAGGCTAGACGTGGCCGGACTTTGCTGATGGCAAATCACTGAAAAGGTCTGAATTGCTTAACATTTGTATATCCTTTCCATTTCTATGCCTATTTCCCGCCTTCACTAAGAAGAGGCTTCAACGCCGCATGACGCCTCTCGACCAAGCTGAATTCGATACAAGTCGACATGGATTTGATTGGCGACTCGCTGAGTCCATGGCTCCAAATCCTCTTTGCGAAGCTCGCCGGTCAGTAACACCAAGTAGAGTGGACCACACCAGGAGTCGCCTCACAAAACAAAATTCAAAATAAAGATACCCACAAATCACAATCAAATCACTTCAACTGGCAGTTTCTCGCAAATTGGCAACACACTGGAAGTTTAGAGGTATAAACTGAAGCCACCAATCTGGGCCAACCAAACTGATGAGCAAGCGTTGCAAAATAAAGATGGCGTCTTCCAAACGCGGTGCTAAAAGCAGTAGGGCCTGAAACGGGCACCCTCGGCATTTTCAAAAAGATGTGCTACAATAGGATAATAGTGGATAATGTATACATTGAATTGATATTACAGTATATTTTGGTATCCAACGGATGGCCCTGCATGCGGAATAATTCAGTATACGGCAGTATACGTAAATACAAATCTCCATTCTCTAGAACGGCACCATCGAAAAACCATTGTTTGGACAGTCACATTGCATGTACATGCATGAATGAGACTTGTTGGATCTTGATCAAGAATGCCATGTCAACAATAAGATCAACATAGATCAACTAATAGTGTTTAATTTGATTCCAATTTGACATAATACTTTTCAAGAGAGTGTCCCAAAAGACTTCCAAGTGGAAAGGCACTGGTCCTGTGTAGGCTGGAGGCGTAGCTGCACGGCAACACACATCAATGCGCCTCGTTCGCCCAAATGTTGCATTTCTGCCATACCAATCATACCAAAACATGGGAGCACAGAATCATTTCGGATTGCCCAGTCTTAGTGATCTTAGTGGCTCGCCTCATCCCAGTTTCAACAATCTGTCAAAATGAGATGATCTCCAAACATCTCCAAATCTTGTCATATGTTACTAATATTACCGTCACTTGTTTCATATTGTTTCCAACTGCATCTTGGCTGCTGATCATGGGAGGCACGTGCGCCAGAATGGTTGTAGGCTGAAACTTGGTGGTTTCGACCTATGCAAACTTCCATCGCTGGAAAATGGTTTTGGGAGGCGGGGGTTGTTTTAGGGTCGTTTGGCATTCACTTGCCTCCGAAGTATAGCAAAACCTAAACTATACAGTACTAGTTGGTACGAGTAGAAGCTGCAACAAAACTGCCTATATCACACAAGTTATACTTACATAACTTACATGTCTGATCTATTCTGGTTCTTTCAATCTGTCCACCTATATTGAGTATATCATCACACATCCTTGTTCATAGTCAAGGTATTTGCCTTTTGAGATTCTCAGATTTGGACCAATCCTTCAAGTGGGATCAGCACAGAATAGTGAGCACCTCAACAATACCGAGAGTCAGCGAGTTTCCAGCTGCTGCCATGAAGCAATATTCCGAATATTCTAATAAAATATATTATATGCTATTCTATTTATCATCCATTTTTCATAGAATGTTGGAGATGCCACCAACAATTGCCATGTCTCAGCGTCGCACACAAAGTCTCGCAATAGCATCCGCCACTGCACTCTGCCTGTCATCTCAAAAATCAAAACCAAACTCCATCCGAGTTAGTCAAGTGCCTTGCCCAAACCTCGAGGATGGCCCACATGTGTGGATTCATCTAGTTGGAATCGTGCATGAATCAACTCTAGAATATCATATCGATCTGTCTCAATTAAGCCAGTAACATGGAATGATCAACCAATTGAAATGTCAAATTACAGTAATCGTTAATTCTGATTCTGTCATAGCTTCCTGATACATGAAAATCAATTCTACCTTCCGATACCTTCCTCATACATCAAAAAATTGTGTGGACTGCTGGTAGGGACTCCGTTTTGCATCAAATGGAAAACGTGGGTCCCACCAGTGGGTTTCCAGCCCCCGGGGTGGCCTCTGGTGGTCGGAGACCCACAACCAGTTCGCCCACTCGAAGGCCACGGACAAACTTTCCCAGAGACAGCACCTGCATCGCAGTGGAAACTCATACAACTGATGAACATGGACAGCAATATACGGGAAATTATATGGCAATATCACCTTCAACAGGGGGTATATGCATGTATAATGTTAAAAACTGCCATCATTAAAGACAATCATGCGCAATATTCGAAATAACCAGGCATTTAACTTGACCATGCAAAAATGACTGCAAATGCCGTCCTTCCCCATTAGTGGTAGCTGCTGGGCCAATAAGAGGCGACGTATTGACTAGCATGCCCATCGCATACAAGACGAATTGCTACCAATCGCCGGGCGAACGGGGACCCTGATGGCTTCTGCGTTTTCCCATATCCAGTGTCACAGCACTGTCACATCCAACAAAGCCCCAAAAATACGACAGTCAATGCATCAGTTTTTGCACCAAGAGCTATCTCTCCCAAGCTTTGCAAATTCAAAGGTCACTGAGTTGCAAACCTTGCCAGTAAAAAAGATCCCAGGGACGAAGGCATCAGACCTCAAGGGCTGGAGTGATGCTCAACCCATGGCGAGCTATTAACATCACAGAACGGCCTAATGGTTTTTTGATGTTTGGGAATGCCTTTAAGCGTGTTTTCAGACATCCATTAAGTCACAGGGTGACTCATGGTGACTCTTCTTCCCAAATGCAAGCGTTTGTCCAACATGCTAGGCGGTTGTAAGCTCTTGTACATACCAACAATTGAAAATACATGTCAATACATTATATATAGCCAGGCCCAGTATCCAGCCCTTACTTTGAAGGGCATGCTGGCACCAAGCAGCAAGTTCTGCAATCAACAATTGGCTGAATTTGGATTGCTGGCTTCCAACGTGACGGCTTTGCCGCACGTCAGATCCTCGCTTACCTTGAGCAAGCGAGTCCAGCACCTGAATTTCTTCGAGGACGTTTTCAGCATGTCGGATGGGTAAAATCTCTTAATCCTCACAATGATACAGTGTGCACAACTGCAACGCTTAAAAGAATTTAGACAGGTTTAAGAAAATCCAACATCTTGTCAGTAAAAACGTCCTCAAGGAAGTGAGTGCGCATTTTCCGGAGTCTTGAGGAAAAGCTCCAAAAAGAAGCTGTGCCCATTGACTTCTGGCAGTGTGCACAGCTTCAAAAACGCGGGGGTATTCTGGGCAAATCCGGATGGTTGCAGCTTCGGAATCCCGTTGTCCTAGCTTGAAGCTCAAATCATCATCACTAGGTCTCAATCCGCATGTGCCCTTACCCGGATGTACTCCAAGCCTGCACAGCCGGAATGCCTCACTACAGCTTTTTCATTCAATCAGTGGCGGTGCCACTGTGTCTGTCCGCTGCTCCTGGTCAGTTCCTTCAGGTTTCTCTGTCTGCTGCTCCTGGTCGGTTCCCTCATCCTTCGCCACTGTGTCTGTCTGATGCTCCTGGTCGGTTCCTTCAGGTTTCTCTGTCTGCTGCTCCTGGTCGGTTCCTTCAGCTTTCTCTGTCTGCTGCTCCTGGTCGGTTCCCTCATCCTTCGCCACTGTGTCTGTCTGATGCTCCTGGTCGGTTCTCTCGCTCTCTCTCTCTGTGCAGCAGGTCTCTGTCCGCCCTTTGGACGCTCCCAGCTTTTGAGACAAATCTTCCCCATGCAGCGCAGAACAGCAACAAGCATAACAAACAACTCAAAATCCTCTAGAACCTCCAGCCATCTTTTTGAATCAAAAAAAAAAAACACGACCACAAAAAAAAAACTTGAAAAAGTTCAGACATCTGCAAAACCACCTTAGGTGCTGGTGGTGGTGCGTTCGGTAGCTTTGAGTTTGGTGGCCGTGGTGGCAGTGGATGCATGTTGTCCCCCATGGGCCGCGCAGGTGGCTCCGCCTCGTTTAATGCGTCTGTGATTGGACAATGACATGGAATAAATTTGAGAAATCCATTTATATCCATGAGCAGGCCGCACCACTCTGAGAGCCATGCAGCAGAGAAGTCCACAGGCCCTTCATGCCATTGCCAAGATGTATGAGTTGAACACTTGTGGTCCTACCAACCAGAATCATGAAATGCTTCTGGTACTGCCGCGGCTGCCCCAAAGAATCACGAACATGACTGCAGGGTTAATGGAAACAGACTCACCGGAGCTATTCGCACGGCTGCAAGATTCCGGGCAATGAAACAATCAAAATACAGCCTCACCCATGCCTTCAATGATTCAATGGCCACAAACTATTTGAAAGATGCACTAGGCTCAGTAGCTATCTAAAATTAAATTTCATCATCAATACAGTTCCGACTATCAATAACGTCGCATGAAATAATTCGAAAGTCTCCTCCAGGGGAGAGTCGGCGGACACCTGCCAGAGGCTTGACAGTAGGCCTATTCCCATGAGGTGTATGGAAGTGCAGGGCATGTCCTTTGCTTGTGAATCACTTAGTCGTCAGCCCGGGTCACCACTTCTGTGTGCGCAAGTACGCAACTCGCAAAACCATGTCTGCATGTAGCAAATCGAGGCCATCAAAAGTGATTCATCATGAATGTTGTCGTGCATTGCTTTACATTCTCATCTTGAGTCAGTGTAAGGTCATTGTACTGCATTATGTGCTACTTTACGTATATGTATTGTATACTGTTTCTGGAGGACAAAGATCAGAAGTCGTGAAGCCTTTCGATCCTCTGAAACACTGCGCCTGGTCCCGAAGTAAGCTTGGAGAAATCTCATGGACCTTGAGAACCCGTCTGCGGTACAAATCCATCCGGCCAGCAACTCTCAGGCCTCTCTCTCTTTTTGGGAAGTCGTATCAATTAGATAATTAGAATCAAATGGATATGATGTATATATATATAATAGTTATATATATACAAATGTATTCAATAAAATAATGATAAATAATGAATATAGAGCATGCTAGTACTGTTATGTACTAGTACTGTTTTTCTCTGATTTTGTTTTTGTCTTTCTCCATCTCTTCCTTTACAAGTTCAGCATTCAAGCATCCTGGAGACTTGATGGTCGCTATCACAAGTCTCTGAGTCTGAAACACCTTCCACCGGCGATTGAGGAAGGCTCGAAGCCCAGGCTTCCTCGTTTTCCAGACTTTCCTTCCAAGACATCCCCAGTTTGGGCTTGTTCAAAACAGGTTGAAACAAATTGTCAGCTCGAAAGGCCAAAACCCCAATAAATGCCTTCTGTTGCAGCTTTGTGTGCCACAGCCTTTTGAATGCTTTTGGATAAAATGAATAAAGCAAAATCCTGCCAGGCCTGGTTTTGAGTAGCTGGGCTGGTTGGGCTTGAACTGCTTGAGCTGGCTGGGCTGCCTGGCTGGTGGGTGAGGTCTCACTATTGTTGCCCAAACATCGTTGTGTTGGCAATGAAAAGTGAATAGTGGTGCATATGAATGCATGACATGGAAACAAGTCAGTCATGTGCATATAACAAGAAGGGAATGAACTGAGCAGGGGATGCTCAAAAGAAGGCCACTACAAAAAAGGAAGCAACAGCAGCATGAACGAGTTCCTGCTCGCTTGATTTCCAAGTTGGAAAAGGACTAATTGATGCACACCATTTTTCCACTGCCATCCCACCTTCGGCACCACTTTCCTCCGCACAAGGCCACTGCTGCTTCACCTCCGGTATTGCGGGCACCGGGCTTCCCATAGCAGCTTCGTCCTGTCGGGTATAATATGGTATAATGATACTCGCTGGATTCTTCTAGATCTTACAAAACTGAATCATGGACAACAGTATGTCATTCCTGTTTCGACTTGCATATGCAAAAACACCCTCGTCTCTCTCTCCTTGTCCAAGGCTTGTCCAATACCCTCGTGGACCTGATAAATTCAACTCAACACTCATTGCAATCATCACCTTTTCAAATCATCAGCTCCACCTCTTCCACCTCCAAATCCTGCTTGCGCTGTTGGTCTTTCAGATCCTACAGTGCTACAAGACATGGCTAGAGGATATCGTCCCCTCATCATCCCTCATCCAGAATCAACTGGTCCACTCCTCGAGCTCATCTTCTTGCCTCGTTGCATCATCTTTGATCGAAATGGGTACCTCCATGGCAGGCCCGGCTTGCATCTCCTCACATCTACCGTCTAGGATAGCTTGAACTTTCAGGCCTTAAGACGTAACAAGCATTCATTTGAAAATTCACTTGGAAACAACTCATGATTCCAAGCATTTCCAAAAATATCCACAAGAATGTCAATATGTCATTGCCTCCAAGTGGCTCTGGGATTCTGCTTCAACGTGCTGTCGTTCCCGTGATCGTTCCATGGAAAGACGCTCCAATTCATTCTGCAGAGCTTGGCTTGCCGAACCCGCCGTGTGTGACAGTTGTGCCTGGCTTGTTGCCAGATCCTGAGCTTCGGCAATTGTGGCACTACTTGGCTCACTGCAACACGGACCTGCCACATCGGAGTCACTAGCACGTGGGCTGTGTCTAAATGTTGATTGATAAAACATGATAAAACAAAATCAGGAATCTCTCCAACTGGACAAATGTACCGCCAACATCGCCAAGATGCTCTAATGGTTGCATCCCTTTCCTTTAGCTGCTGCTCAAGCTCTTGCAGCTGCATTCTCAGCTGCCCCTCTGAGCTTGTCCTCATCTCCTGGCCACTCAACGTGGCAGAAGAGAGCATGAAATTGCACAAGCAAATACAAGTAGCACGCAAGATATTTCCTGGCCCGTGCAATTCACTGGGCTGCAAGTCATTGCTTTCTGCGGTGCAAGCAGCAAATATATGGCAAAAGGTGATAAAGACGTCAGCTACGACCTATCACGTGCGCCTCCAATAGCCAAAGTTCCTTTTGGAGCTCCTTTTCTCGTAAGGAGTTGCTGAGAAGAACGCGGTTCATACTCTTCTGCTCTGTTTCTGCCACGAACTTCCTTGCGAAAAAAGCCCAAAAAAGAAATTTGAACTTGTGAACCTTTGTGAAAACTCGTGATACACGTGTGAGGTAGCCTTGAAAAAGGGGTGAGGCTCAAAGGAACGAAGCTTGCCGAACGGCCATCGAAACCAAGCATCTGTTTCTGGCAAACCTGCAAGCTCTCTGTCAACTCAAGCTTGTCATTCTCCAATTGCTGCACTTTCAGCTCCAGTTCAGGGATCTGATGAAGCCTTTGATCCTGGCCCATAGCATTGAAAACGACTTCACCGGCTGGAGTTCCTTTCCTTTTTTTTGTATCAAGCACCTCTACTGTTATCATTCCAATTTAAATTTCACAGAACGTGCCACAAACTGCCTGCCGGCATTTACATGCGTTCCACCGGAAGCTTGAGCCCAACCAAAAGTTGCCAAGTGTCAATCTCTCAAATGGAATTTGAAAACATATTTGACATCTTACAATTTGAATCAAAGGGATTCCTGCATAGTCACCTCACCAGTTTGAATTTTGGTGCCAAGTATCCTTAGCTTTCACGTCTTGTTGTATTTCCTCCAGTTTCTTCTTCATATCGTCCAGCTCCTAGCAATGATGTAGTGGAGAACTCCCACAGGAAAGTGTAGTGCTTGAGTAGTGCCACCATTGTCACCATACTCAACGACTTAATGCCATATATCCATCTTGTTCCCGTCAAACCTGATTACATAATCTGTCCATACAAAAAGAAGTCTAATATGAGCTATAGTCTACCGTCTAGAGTCTATAGCAGCATATTGTCGCATGGTGATATGCAAAATATACTGCGTCATGATGCATCATTGCCACAGTCTTTGTCCCATGTCCTGCTTGAGGTGAGAGGCTTCTGCTCCTAGGAAATCCGAACGGCGCTGAAACATGACAGACTGCTTCAACGCGACAACATGTAGATATGAACAAAGCGAACCAATGCTAAGACGAATCATAAAGCAACAGTTACAACATATGATCCAAAGTGACAATTTATGATCATGTCATATCGTGCCAACTTCCGATTCCCCAAAAAGGCTCACCGTGGAAGACTGTGGGAAGCTCTCAAAAAGACCACAAATTGCCGCTCAGCGGCTCTGATCATCTCGCTCTGCAGTAAGGGATCGCTTCTCATCCTCCTGACTTCTAATGTAATGGCAATCCTCCTGTCGCTGCACACGAATGGACTCCAGTTCCTTTTCCAAAGCTTGGTTTTTGCTCTCTGTGGTTTGCAGGGCCACCAGCGAACCTTCCAGGTCCTTGGTTTCAGAGATGGGAAATTTGCTTATGGCTAACTGACCAATCACTCAAATGCCATGAATGCCATGGGCTCAAGGGCACAAAATGATGCAAGGGTCGCACGACAACTGATGGCGAGCTACTTTGATAGTATCCTCCTTGACCCTCAACTTCTCTTCAAGAGCTGCAATGCTTGCTTGTGCTTCGCTTTCCTTCGTCAAACTCAATTCCTGCCCATGCTAAATCAATTGGCACAGTTGCCAGAAACGAGCAATTCTGCGTAAAACACCTTGAACTGAAGTCTATTTATATATATATATATAAACAGGAAGCAAAATGAAAAAAGGGAAAAACCTCGATGATACCCACTATGGAGCGATTGAAGCCTATTGAAGTGCTATGAGAAGAAGGGTGAAGCAGCTGTCTTGTCCAAGAACCCTGCCTTCATTTGCTGGTTTTCCGAGAAGCTGAACTTCAACCATCCATTTGACGTCTCAAGATTGGTCGTCAATTCAAGATTCTGAATTTCTAGCTGTTCCACTCTTTGCTGAAGTCCGGGTACTCCACTTACTTCGTGTTCCTTGGAATCAAGGCACCAAAAAATACACCAGCTAGGACATCTTGCTGATGACACTGAAGACGATTCTCAAACATTGGGAGATAAAGGGGGATGGCAAACCGCACCATACTACACTTTCCAAAGAAGCACAAAGGTCACATGGTGATATAGAATAACTTCTCCAATATATCCACGCAAACTACTGGGCCCATGAGTTTTCATGAGTTTTCCAGCTTGACCAGGATCCAAATCAACAATCCTCTTCTCCGCAATGCTTGCCTTTTCTTCCTTGCGCTTGATTTCCTCCTGGGCCTCCTTGAAGGAGTTGAAAATGTCGCCCTTGAAGCCGTGCAATGCCGACTTCCAACCGTGGAAATCTAGTTCAGGCATATCAACTTGCATCCTGAAGGTGGGGGGTCTTGGTGGTGTGCTCTAGGAATCGACTAGCAGCTTGTGAGGCAATATGCTCCGTTGACTTCATCGGCAGTGAAACATCTTGAAGACTTGTGATATCTGGACCCCATTCCTACCAGTAGCACCTGCACTCTGTAGCGCACGACGTGAATCAATAATGCATTAGTCCAGGAACGTCCTAGTCTTCCTATTTGCATTGGCGACTCGGTCCTGCGAAGCAAGCTATGTTGGCTCGGCCACTTACGAGTCAACAATTTGGAATGCAAAAGGTACCCGACATAGACTGACCTGCGAGCGAAGCAAAAAAAGTTTGGAAAAGGGTGATAGGTCTTGTGTCAATTTTGCTCATGGAAGTTTGAAGCAGCCCTGAGTAGCCGGGATATGCTAGCAGGCTGGGGGCCCATGAAATCAGGCGCCAAATCTTGCCAACAAGGTACGGAGAAATCTTGGGAGGAAGCAGGAAGACTTCCAGGGCGCCCATTCGTTGCCCCAAATCTGGCGTATTCATCTGAAAGCACGGCAACGGTTCGGCTCGGTTCAACTTCTGGCAAGCTGATCGTACCACTTCAATCGCAGACCTTGGAATGACGGACTGGTGACAATGGTTGAGTGGAACATTGATTGGATAGAAAGCCTTTACTGAATCCACATCAGGAAACAACACAAGGAAAAAACATAAAGCAATGAAACATGGAAACCTTTGTTTAAGAGTTAAACGTCGCAAACATGTCCACACAGCTTGATTCCGCTGAGGATGAGATACTCTATCACAGTTCAATTTGGTTTCTTTTGACTTCCTGGCCTGTAGTCCTGTGGGTCATGTCGCAACCATTCTTGGCGATGAGACTCACACTGGTGGCAAGTCTCGATGACTATGACCCACTCTTCGTTGTCACGGTAGGTTTCCAACTTAGCGCCTGCATGGGCTCTTTGGAAAGGGCGCACCATGTCGATCTATGTCGATCTTTTCCAGTCAAGGTTCATCACCATCAAATTCCCCTAATCCAAACAGATCGTTTCGACCCTGAAATTGCACTATCGAAAAGAAATTGCAAACCCATGGGTTTTCTAATTGCGAAGGATTGGAGGGGAGGCAAGCTCAACTAGCTCACCCTTTCTATGATCTGAGTTGAGTCCCTCCAGGCTGATACGAGTATTACTCAACTACTCGGTCAAATCTGGAATCTCGAATACCGTTTGATGCAATAAAAATGATATAGAGGTCTTGCTCTGGTCGCGAATGGCACTACAAATATCCACAAATGCCATCAAGTTTGCTCTGTGATTGGTGGATGTTGTAGGCTACCAGTCACATCCAGTCAGCTGTTTCACCGTGAGCCCACCTACAACATGAGGGATCCGAACAACTCCGTCTTCCCCTGCGGGTTGTTGACGACGGACGATGGCACTTCTTCTCTCCTCAAGCACCTCAGCTCCAGGCTGGACATCAGCAGCGTTGTTTGCCATGATTTGCCAATGCAGCCTTCCATCATGTTGACAAATGTCCTGCCAAATCACGGTCTACCGAGTCTACCGAGTGTATGAGTGCATGAATTCATCTCATATGCATCTGGCATCTTCTTCTGACCTTCAGAATTTGTCTTCTAGAATTTTTCCCTTCAACTCCAAGATACGGCCCAAGGTCCCCGATCCAATCTTAAAGATACCGCATTGATCTCATGCGAATTCAGCACGTGATCATCAGAAGCTTTATGCTCAGCTTTACGGCTCACCTGAGCCACGACCCATCGACCAACAAAACAGCGAGATTTGCAGAGCTGAGGCAGCCACTAGAGAGCCTGCACTGATTGGTCTCCTTTTTGTAGAATGTTCCTTGCCCAAAAACCTGACAGGCAAATTTTGATTTAAAACCCACCAAATTCCTAGTATCACCTACGTCTTGAAGTGAATTTGCATGAGATTTTGATTCAAAACTTCAAACATCTACAACTACAAATTACAAAACATATTGCTGACCTGAATGTGAGGGTGCTTTCAATAACCCCCCCCAACCTGCCTCAAGTCGCCACCGATCAACACAGCATGAGTTCTTTCGTTCGATTCATCTGCCATTTATGGTTCCATGGCTGGGCATGGGTGCCACGAGCCAACCAGTGATGCAAGATGCTAACGAGTTTCTTTTAAGATGCTTTAAACTTGTATATCAATGTATACCATATGTTGCTTGCTACAAGCATTTGGTTACTTTTCTGGCGTTTACCGCTTGAAAGTGAGGCACTAAATCAAAAACGATGCATACACTTGTAACTACATATTTGGTTTTGCCATTGCAACCATGAATGAAAAGCTTGAGGCAAACAAACTGTCCGCGAAACACACACATCACAAACATAGCATGCATTGTTTCCAAATTCAATCTGCCATTTTGGAAATCCTCTATGATACTGATACTCTTGACGACAGCAGGATCTTGAAGGAACGGTGTTTTTGGTGCAATGGATCTCCTTCTGGCAAAGCCACACCTAGGATTCCAACTGACCCCATCCAGGAAGGCTTCCCTGGCACATTTGTACCTCAAACAAAAGCAGCAACATGCACAGAAACATGGTTCTGACAAACAGCGGGACAAACACTGACATCGAATGATGTAACTAGCGAATCAAATGCTATTCTAAAATATATTCCAATGATATCATGTTTAACATTCTTTAACTATATGATACCGGTATGTCTATGTGTGTGTGTGTTGCACATCAATGTGCATATATGATGATATAGGTATATACCGTACCTGTACACATGAACACTTTAACCATAGGCAAATCATGGCAGAAAGATGCAGAAAGCTTCAAACCAAACCCTCCCATAAATCCCCTGGCCCGTGATCACTGGGAAGCTGGCATCTGTTGCCGTGAGAGCGGCAGCTTGGACCCGAAGCAACACCTCCTCTGAAGTGGGGTTCTGCCGAGGCACTTGGACCTGGGCATCGGGCATGGAGCTGAACTTGCAAGGAATTTGAGCTCCAAATGGCTCCTGAAACTCGATTCTCCGAGTAGACAGTCTATGAGCCTAGGGCCTACATATGACAGTCTATGACAGGTGCTGTCGCTTGGAATGCAGAAGTGTCACGGAATGCAGTTGCTGCGCATGCCAAGTTTCCAAATTCAATCCCGTGGGGAGTTTGATTAAACAATATCAGTATCACCCATGGGACGTGCGTAACTCAACTACATCAATCCAACTGGAACAACAAACTTGATGACGACTTGTCATTTCCTACAAAAGTTGTAGAACTTCTCCGTTTGTCACTGGATTCAAATGCATCAAAGGCAGGGTCCCTGACAGTGGATGCACGGGGTGGTGTGCCTGGAATCACCTGTAGTCCTCGATCTTCGGTCCTGAAACGCTGGAAATGAAGGTCAGCATATCTTCAAGCTTCACACAGCGCTCAGCGTGGTGAATGAATCGTGCAAGATTGCAAAACTACTCTCAACTTTGCAGTTCAAATGATCTGCTATCGAGGATAAGTGGACATGAGATGACATGAGCATCAACTACAAAAGCAACAAGGAACAACATCTACAATGAGTATCTCAGTGCGCAAATGTCGTCTACCAAAGCTCATCGTCGCTCTGGGGATTTCGAACCTTTTTCCACTCTTTCCACGCCGCGTGGAAGTTCAGACCTCCGCCGCAAAGTCAGGATCCACCTCGGAGAGCGCTCGCCAGAGGTGCATGTCCTTGAAGGCTCCGGAGAGATGTCCTTAGAAGTAATCTTGTGAAACATGGAAACTGGAAACAAATCCAGCACTGTCAAATACATATAGTGTCATGGTGCGTGTGTGTGTGTGTGTGTGTGTGTGTGTGTGTGTGTGTGTGTCTGTCTGTGTGTGTGTGTGTGTGTGTGTGTGTCTGTCTGTGTGTGTGTGTGTATGCTCCGTGCCATCTATGCGCATGGATGCGAAACGCACATAGCCTATAGCAAGTATATCATATGTATTCAAATATGGCTATACGAATGCCAACATTCATTTGTAGGTACTACTGCAAATAGATGCAAATATATCAGAAGACTCAAAAAGCATTTTGATTTACCTGCTTTTCGAAATCGAATGGCACAACATGGAATGATTGTCTATATACATATACATTTACGCTGGTAGGTTGGTGAAGATTTTGAGAATGCTTTGCAAGAGACGCTTTGCTGATTGCAAATCACAAGCACTGCCCTTATCCTACACCGCTTCCAAATCCGAGTTACGAAACACACGTCTGAAGCCTGCAGGAATCAAAGCTTCATCCTGCACCAATCCACCAGCTTGTTCTCTTCCAGGGGCACAAAGCAACTCCAGCCTACGATCAACATCAATCAATGCAGGACCAGCACTACAAGAAAGTCACACTGAACATCAGAGAATCGAAACCATTCGTAATACACGTCTGTTGTCTGCCTCGCTACTGCAGTGCACACATAGCGAAGATCTTCGTGCATCATGTCCTTGGGAAAGGCAAAGCTGTCCATACTGGCAACCCTTCAGAGTAGCAGAGCTTAAAACATAGATTGCACGCGTTTGACTTGTTGAGCATATACCAAGAAAAAGGAACACATATAGATCATGATTTCTTGATTAAATACCCAGGATGTTGATGGATTTTGTTTGTTTTGATTTAATTTGCATGTGTTGAGATGTGGTGGGGATTGGCAATTCACGGCAGTTCATACAGAGTCCCCTGGGCAAATTGCGCTGGCAATTCTAGAGTAGGAAGCTGTAGCTAGTAGGTATTCGTCTGATTCCCCAAACCATGAATATCCATTTGCGAAGAAGAAAGTCTCGCATAATCATAATCTTACAATTCTTACATACGAGTACGTATGGAGCATGATGTAACCCCTGCAGTCTTACAGCATGATGTAACAGAACTCGTGGCCAAGACTCAACGAAAGTGCGATTCGGAGGATCATCAAAGTAGGCTTCGTTCTCCACCCAAATCAAAGGTTTGTTCTGCAAGATCGTGTTCTTAGCACCAAGGACCACCTGCAAGCAGCACTTGGATGACACTCAGTAGATCAATGTTTGTCCATCATTTGTTGAACATATTTTTGCAGAGTTCCGCACAAAGTGTTGCGGTCAGCTCATGCTTGCATGCAAGTGATGCTCACGAGTCACACCTAGCACAGCTTACCTTTTCCTGCCATTTTAAAAACTTAATATAATAGCCCTTATATGCCCTTATAAAATGGGTGGGGGCAAAATGCCAAGGGGGTCACCACGTATAATGACATGGTGGGCAACTGCACATCAAATTCATATATCATCAATTCATCATGGGTTGATACAGGGATGTTGGAGGCTGTAGGGTCCTGGGATTGTGAAAGGACATGAAAGGATATGACATGCCATGATTTGATCTGGTTTTGATATGATGGGACATGTTATGGTGCCTTGACATGATTCAGAAATGTTCAGAATAAATCAAGAATCAGCACAAATTGGTTTGCTGAACAATGCGCAATATATAATGCTGGAGATACATGGTCTAAGTAAGCCATACATAGCCATACTATGTCTAGCTTGAAGATGCCTAAAGTCCCACGAGGCATCTAGAGGGAAAAACCTATGAGCGCTGCGCCTCCAAAACTAATTCTCCATTGCAGTCTTGGCTCTGCGTGTAAAATGGCTGCTTGGTGCAGAAACACCAGACAAATACATGGTTGTTGAAGAGGAAAACCCATTTCACAAAGTTTTGGCTGTGAAGCTTTGGCTGCTCGGAAAGTACAATAAACATACATGAACAAATCAAAGATTGAAACAAAACATGCCAAACCATCTTGGAAACTAAAAATTAAAAGGATAAACAACTATATAGATACAATACAAAAAGGCATCAGGACTCCAAACTCTAAAAAAAATGCGAAGTGTGTGTGTGTGTGTGTGTTTTTTAACATGGCTAGTCCAATCAACATATTCCTTTCATGAAGTGCCGATTCACCCTCGGGGTGCTAGATTGAAAGTGCAAACCCACTGTCAACCCCCAACCGCAAAAGGACTCAGTATATAAATTGACAATATCTATAGGCACTACAAAATGGGTGTAGGAACAGAAATTTATAAGGTAATGGGCTGAGCGTTTTGATCGTTTTGTAGAGGAATTCATATGGGGGATAGAACCACAAGATGACAGATTCCACCATATTCCACCTGTAGCTCCATAAACTCCACATCAATCTTGATCAGTCGAACGCGAGGAAACGAGAAGTCATCCAAACGACGCACAGTCAGCGTTTCTTGCCGCTCCTCGTTGTTCAACTACCGGCTTCATTTCAAGGTGATTGATTGAGGCAGGGGATCCGCAACATCTATCTATGAATCTAGGTTAAGACATGATCAAAGTGTCACATGGAAATGTTACGATGGTCTGATGGTGAGCATATTCACTTCGTCAAATCACATTCACTATGCTCAGCACATTCCACAGTGCTTCACGTTTGGATCAGGTATCTCCTCATAGCGCAAATTGGCTTCAGACACTGCAGCATCAGGTCCAATTTGATCCAGAACTCGAATGGCCGAGGGGAAATTGAAGTGAGTGAGATCTGGCACCTCGGCCGACAAATCTAGCAACAAATCCCGCGAAATCTAAGAACATCTCAGCAAAGGTCATACTGCCAAGCACCTTCTATGCGTGATTCCCGTTTTAAAATGTTTTCCCGTGATTTTCCCCATGGCTTTCCAAAGTTTATACAAAATCGATCTAAGTGCATCCAGTGCACATATGCCAAGACCTTCTCCTCCCTGGTTCCGAGAGCCACGTTGTAGGTGTACACATTTGAAAGGCCATTCAGAGCAACCTCAGAGCCATAAAGGTTGATGAATGAGGCGATGTCAGGCCTCCTTTTCTGTGCTCACTTCTGGAAATATACACACTTCCTCAGTTTTGTGAAATGATGCCAAGACACATTGGCATTCAAGTGCTGGAAAACCTGAAATCAACAACTCAAGCTTCAAGGTCAGTGGAAGCCTACGCAGTTTCTTCGCAAATGCCACAAATGATATTATAATGACTCTGTCTGTGTGCGTACACCCAATGCCTGGCATCAGCCATGAGCAATTAATCAACATCCCATGTCCCGTCTCAAATTGCTTTTAGAATTCTAGTATCTTTTGGAAGCCTTTATGCTGGCATTTGCTGTCCAAATGTTTCTGCTGTGCAAACCCCCCAAAAACATGCAAAAACCATAAGCTGAATTTTGAATAGGGTGATTTTTTGACATGGGCTCATGTCAAAGTGTCCAGTATGATCTCAACCACGTATCACCTCCTGCCTTGCGAAACGGTTCGAAGGCATGAACTTCACCATCAGGTCCCACACGTTCTGCCAAGGGTACTGTAAAGCCACCCACATTGGCACCTACATCAATGACGACATCACCGCTCCGACACAAGGTCTGGAGGGCATAAGATTGACCCAGGTCAAAAGTACCCAGCTGCCGTACAGCATTGCCCACGTTGACATCAAAGGCAGGAGCCACAAAATAGTGCGGCATTTCGGCTAAATTCACATCCTGACAAGCAACAATCAATGCAATCTTCATCTTTGTGCCCCTATGAATGGGAAGGCTGCAGAAAATACTACCAAGGAATAAACAAGGTCAAAGGGTGTGACAAGTCAAACTTCAAGCTCACATCTTGACGTTTGCTACTTGTCACCACTCAATACCATCGCTTCAACAGCTCAACCTTGAATATGCGCTTGACCTTGAACTGAGATTCTGACTCCCACGCAACACAATTCATAAGTGAAGTAGTCATCCCAGCAATCCCGCCGCCCTGTTGGCCCATATTTGGTGTTGCAACAGTCGCTCGGCTCAAGAGAATTGCGGCGCACACCTGAATTGTCAAAAACCCTGATGCCTTACAAAGGTGGTCTATGTATCTAATTGATATGCCAAAAACTGCAAAAAAAAACATTTAAAAACGAAAATGAACTCAGTTTGCCACCAATTTGGTCCAACCAGCACAGTTTGGCTCCGCTGGTTGACACTGGTGGCCATGTATGATGCGCTGTGACCAAGGTTGGATAGTGAATGCCGCCCACAAAAACTTCCTTCTCCCGAGGCCGCCAACGTGTACGCAAGCGGTAGAGACACTCAATGTAGGCCTCACTTTGGTGCACAGAACGGGTTCCACACAAAGATGCGTTTGCAATTTGGGGCATTCCTCACAGAACTGCGTTGTAGCAACTTGGTGGAGGGATCACCTGGTAGTGACTAAGATACAGACCATCTTGTTCTTCTCGTTCAGCCATTTACTCCTAGGCTGGCGCTCACGAAATACCAAGGTTGGGTTGTGCAGTATTGACAATGGATGAAAACCTTGTGAAAACATTGGTTTTGTCATGATCAGTGAATCAGTCGGCATCTCCTGAGACCCAAGTCCTTGACATGTGCCAAGCCGCTGAAAATTCTCTGCTGCAAAGTCCGTTTCGCGGAAGCGGCGGCCGCAATTCTCTCTGCCCTCGCGTTCTGCTGGACCTTCTGGAAGCCAATCTTCGCGAGCAGCCACAAGCCTCACGATCTGGTGACTACGTTGGTTTTTTGTTCCGACATTGTTGACAGTGTTTCGAGCAAGCAGTTGGATGATGTTGGGAGTTGCGTGTTACTTGCTGATGATCTTCCAAGCATTGATTTTGGACAGCCCAATTATTATTATATCCTATAGTGTTTGGGGGGAGCAACAAAACTGTGTACCTATCATTGTGGTACCCATAGAAGTCCACGTCTTGCATCAAATGAAAGGCCAACAGCCACTCAAACCAGTGCGACAGAATCCCATCATCTCAGATAAGTTTTGTAAATCAAACATGCCTCCACTTGCAACTGGTTGATCATTCCTTTTTGGCCCCCCAACTGATGCCCAAAGAAAAATCACAACCAGGAAGGATCCACAAAACGACACTTTTCTTGAAGAAGAAATATATTATATATATAAATTGCAACAGGCAACTGGAATTCAAACCCGTCCAATTGAAGGCAAGTTATTTTTCAAGGGGGTCATGTATCGGCTATGCCAAGAAAAACTTCCGAATGGTCAGTGGCTTCCGTGCAGTCAAAGCACCAGTGGTATAGCAAAATGCCCAGCCAGCGGCAGCTGTACGACATGGCAAAGGTGCGGCATGAGACAACTGGCGATTTGAAAATTACATCTCAGTTTTCACCTAACCTGAGTGCACCCCCTTACATTTTGAGGTCAAGTTCCTGTAGACCCGTCATTGCCAAGGTGCCAACTGATTGCCTGCATATAAGTAGGATCGACCCAAAGTAAGGCGATGCCAATACTGCAAACTGTCAAATCATGTTGCTTGTGCCTTGCTCACGTCACTACGGTTTTGCTCTCATTGTTTCTGAAGCGCTACTAAATTCATTGTTGAGTGATCGTGGTTGATATCGCTTAATGTTCAATCTGGGAACTCGCTGGAGTCTGATCATGTTTCCCGCGCCACGAATTGAAGAGAAAAAACATCGAATAAGCGCAAAACACGGCATCAACAAGGCAAACCAAACATCTCACACCGCATAAAGCTGGTCCTCCCTGCATCGCTCTTGAGAGGAGCCCCCATGGGCCCATGGCATTTGCACGCTGATAGACTCACAGAATGAATGGTTTGCTAGTCACGGTCAGAACATGTCGTTGATACCCTCCTGCCCCAGGAACGTTCAATCGCCCATTGGTAGTGGAGCTACTTTGTAAGGTTGACTCCCTGAGATGTGCCAGGAACTAGGCTTTAGATTGGGCCACATGGGTGGCATCAGTGCTTTGGGATATCACATATTATCACATCATATACCTGTTCCAAATCCAAAATGGAGGTCTGAAACCACTCTGCTCTTTCAACATTGACTGGTAATGTGCATGGCAATGCTTTTTAGTGCTCCTGTTTTTGCAGCTTTTGAGAAAGTTAAACTTCAGCAGAGCCTAGAAACCTTTTGCAAGTCTCACTAAAACACCAGAAAAAGAACAATTGTATACAGTATATAGTATATACAATGTTGAAATTTCGTCGATGTTGCAAGAATGACAGTGAGGAGGATTGCATGGAACTAGCATCAGAACATGCTTGCCCATAATGGCCTTGCCCGAAGATATAACAAAAGTGCACAAATGTAATTCAAAGAAATGGGTCAAACTGTTAAGCAATGCCTAGGTTTCTCTACTGACATGGAGGCATGGATATCTTATATAGTCTTAGATGTCATCCATGAGGATCAGTGTGCAGAAACCGGTTCCACATGACACCTGATGCGCACCATGCTTTCAAACACCATCCACTTTCGGCATCTGCAGCACAAGGAAATATATGCAAAACTGCCATGCCCCGTTTGGGTTTCGTGGTGGCTTCATGTCTACCCACAGTTAGTTTCCACTCGATTAGCCCTGGGCTCCAGAACCTTGTTGTTCGCTCGAACTCACAAAGGCTCGGGACACTTTGCCATGAAACCTGGGGACCGGTGAGGCGAAAACTGTTGAACTCACTGTTCAAATGGAAAGCATTGTGCAGTCAGAACTTTCACATCAAATTAACCTATGTTTGCTGGGGCATCCTACAATGTGCCCTGTATTCGGACAACCTTTGCTGCAACAAATTGACAATATCCAAAAAAAGAAAACGAAAACGAACACACCGATGGCATCCTCGGTCATGTTAAAAAAGGACACTCCACTGGCACTTGTTTCAGCGGGAGTTGAGTTAATGATGGGTTTTGCAGCTGTAGACTGTCAAGATACGCACGGATTACACAGTTCCAGAGTTTTTCTGCCAAGAGGACAGAGTTGTCAAACATTATAGATTCAAAAAATAAATTATATAATCGATTCAACATCAAACAGGTGATGCTAAACAATTCCCTCACTGACTGTTATCTTTCATTGGTATCAATCGGCAACATCCTGTGCACCTCTCATAGCTGTTGAAACTACAAAACATTTTTTACTGTAGTCATCAATAGTCTAGAGATGCTTTAGAGTAAAGTCCATAAAAGATTTACCAACAATAGGATCTGGATCCAATCAAAAAAAACAATCCCGTCACGTTGGTGCGACCGGCTTGTTCTCTTCAGTGTCAAGCCAACAGCTTTGGACAGCGCTCCAATTTTTCATCGCCTGCGACGCCTGTGCCCCTCCCGTCTTGGAGAATGATAGCGCCTCCGTGTTCGATCACGATCTCCTCGGCTCAAGGCACTTGGTCGAAAAAATCGTGAACCAACTTTTATGGGATCTCAGGCCATAATACGAAGAGCAAGTGAACATATATTAGTGAAGTATTGGGATTTGAACATGATTGGAACATCCACCAACAGTGCTGTACAAAACTCTATAAAATTCAAGAGTTTGGAACCCACGCCAGCCCGTGATCATGTCGCACTGGAAGGATTTAATGAACAAACAAAATTCAACAAAACAGTGCCATGACATCAGGGGTTTCTCCACGGACCCCCAATGTTGGGACCCCCTTTCCCATGGGGGTCCGACTCTTGGAGGTCCCTGAAGAAAACCCTGGGTTACTGGCAAATGAGGCCACCAAAAACCTGGTATAGTCAAGACAATGAACCCTGAATAAAAGCATGTTCTACCTACCATCCATATTATGTACCATGAATCGTTCATCTTCACTGGCGCAAAATGTGATAAGTTTTAACTCCAAGCATGTGCAAAACTTTTAAACAATACTGCAATGCTTGAGAATTGAGATATAACCGTACTGAATTTGACTGGCTTGAAAACCTGATGAACTCAAAACATGAATCTCTAGTCTCTATAGTGCAGTATTCCATGCCTCAATACATGATGGACGCTGCACTACACCTATGGCCACCTCAAAACACAGAACCAGCACGAGATAGGACTAGGCTTAGTGGCTTAGTGGAACCATTAAACATAGATAACATAGAAGGGAGCAGAAGCTAAGCAAAACATCTAGACTGGCTCACTCGTATCATATTGCCAAGCCCCTGGGCCACCTCCATGTCGTGAAAAACTAATCCAAGGGATGTAAAGAGTCTATTGGTACCATGTTTTAACCTTTCTGAATTCCTACACCTCCCAACCTACCCAAGTAGCTGTACTTTACTCGAACTACTTGTATCGAGTAATCGAACTTCATGTACTCATCGGTAGATGTATCCATGAAGCTTGTTCTCTCCAGGGTCAAAGAGTGCAATGGAAAATTGGCTGGTGACATGGGCGTGGCTGTTCGGACAAGTTGCGACTGTCATAGCGACGGCGTTCGTCACGGCCACGCTCACCATAGCCCAACCGTCCTTCGCGGCCATTGCCCTCACGGTTATCTTTGCCCAAACCTTTGCCGCCGCCTTTGCCTGCACATCACATTGCAACGTCGATAACGTCACATTTGGAAAAACTTGGAATCAGAAAGTGTGCCAGAATAATCAAGTTTGTTCAAGTATCAAACAGTGTTCAAACAAACAATTAATGCGCAAGGATTACGAATCTCTAGGTAACATGGAGGGTTTAGTGCAACAAAAGTTACAAGGAATCGTCGTGTAAGGTTCGTTCAATCTTCCTTTTGTATAAGAAGAATTTTGAATAGCACACTTTGGCCTCTCAAATCTTCCCCTCACTATGACTTCGGTACTCATGCGCGCTTTTCAGCTTCGAAAAATCATTCAATATCAACTTCATTCAGTTTCAAATTTTGATGTTTTCCAGTTCAATTTCAAACATGTTTTCTGGTCTAGTCACCATTCCAATTGTCTTCCGCCCATACTTCTTTGCATTTCATTTTGCATGACATCGGGACAACCACAACTTTGTTACGGTTTCATTAATTCCCTTTTTGGCTTCTATCGGGTATGCGTTGCATTTGAGACGTGCAGCTTGACTCAACAAGCCATGTTCCATCGAATTAGGAAAAGGTTCAGTATAATACATTCTCTCTATGATTCATGCAACAAAAATGTGATTTGTGCCGGTAATCCAGTTTTAATTCCGTTCCCGTGATTTTTTGAATTGAATTTTGTTCTGCAAATCTACCAATGTTTTACTTACCACCCCATTGAAAATTTGTTTTTGGGTATTTATGATGTACACTTTTTCAATTTGACCTGAAACTTGATCTGGACAGCTTTTCACTTGCAATTCGAAATTGGTCCAAAACACGGTCAACACCGTCGAGTATGTGTCTAGACGCGGGAACAGTTTCAAACTATGTTCACTACAAAACCGAATACCTATCAAACATTGCTTATATAGCTGAGTTCCAATCAACCAAACATTGCAAAGTATATGCAAAGTACACAACCAAACCGTTGGAAACATGAGGACATGCAATGGAGATACTTTAGTCTGATTCGATGGGATTGCTTTAGTGGGGATGTGTTGTGCGTACGTAAATGTGATATGTGCATGGATTCTATTCACCATCAATTGTGAAGAAAAACAACAAAACATCCAACAAACATGTTATTTCCACGTGTTACGTATCGTCCTATGCGAAGTGGTAATACAGTACACTTCAATCGCGCTTTCTAGGCCCATTGCTTTATACCACAATCTTTCAAAAAACGACACAGCAAAAACACAGGAAGTTGCGGTGAGGAAGAGGAAACAAAACAAACAACACAGGAAAATAGAAAACATGAGAACAAGTTAGAAATTGACAGCAGTCTGAAATGACAATACTTGCCTTTATGTTTCCGAAAATCGGACCACTTTAAGGTCCTTTTTTGAGCAAACGTCCTGAAAACGTTAGATGGTTGGAACAGTTGAAACAATCTGAATGAGCAACATCCGCGCGAAGAGCTCCATTATTTACAACTGCTCATGAGCTAAGAACCTCCCACGGTATACTGAACTGTATTTCCGCTTGATCTCATTTGATCCCACTTGAGAAGTTTGTTCATGCATCACTGCAGTGATGTTCACATAAATGGAACTAATCGCAAGTGATTCTCGTGTTTCCAGAACTAGCTTTCTCACACTCGATCATCTGTGAGATCTTGCCAGTATACATTCTCACTCTCAGAAGGGTAAACGAATTTTAAAAAAAAATCCTATCAAAACTGGTCCTGAAGATCCATTCCCTGATGGAAAATACAAGAAGCCTCTGTCTTCTCCAAAATTTCTTGGAAGTGGTGGGTTCACAGTGCTCTGGTGTTCAGGCAGGGTGACGTTTCCGGCGGCAGCAGGCAAATCATCAACTTTGTCAAGGGTTGCTGTTGGTTCAGCTTCCGGAGGTGTTGATTCTGGCTGTGGCTGTGCCAATGGAGGAGGAGGTGGTGGTGGTGGCAAGGCTGGGGCTGCAAGGGGTGGCTGGACAATGGGGGCCTTCGGCACTGGCATAGCTTTCGTTTCAGGGCGAGGCATGGCTTTGGGTTGGGGGCAACGTATGCAGTTCTTGTCATCACATACTGCCCAACAGGGACGTCCACACAGGTGTCCACACCGAAGCACTTTCCCTCAGAACAACCCCTATCACACGGTAGTAGCATGCAGTTCAATACGTTTTACCTTAAACCTTGAACATGGCGGGTGACAACAATGTAACAATGAAGCAACCATTGGTGCAACAAACCTTGGACTTCTTTGATTTGGGGCCAAGTTTCTGCAAGGCTGCTCGCAAAAAACTGTAGCATCGTGGTTTGATGTGCAACTTTGGCACTTGATTTCACACAGGTGGCCACAAGGAAGTGATCTTCCGCATTTTTCCTGACATCTGCCTGCAATATCTTCGCGTTTCTCCTCAGAGAAACAATGAAAAAACCACAGGAAAACGACATCCGTCTTTCTGTGAAACTTCCCACCCCCAAAAAAGTAAATCTCCCATGAAATTACAACTATCTTTACATCAGATGGCCAGGAAAATTGGAAAAATAATGCAATCTATTGAGAGTGTGAACCATGTTATCTGTTTTCAAGGATTGTGCGCTTGGTCCAGTGGCAACCACACAACTCACAAGTTGGATGTGAAACAACCCATTCCAACTGACAATACTAGACTAAGCAAATCTTAACGCACACATATCAAATTATAGACACAGGTCTGCACCTGGATTGTCGACTAACATGAGAGCCGGAAACAAAAAAACGAATGCAACCAAATGACACCACAGTGGCCTTTCACATAGTGCTGCTGGGCGCTTGGCAACGATAGTGTTCTTTGGCACGTCACCTGTTTGGGCTCCTGGCAATCCTCAGCGACAAAATTTGGGATGAAAACGCCCAAACAGAGTCGTTCGTGTCATCAAGCCTAGGCACTGCCTCCACCATGCACTCCTCGTTGCACAATCGCCGGCACCGGTGCCCGCATTGCCTCAGAAACAATCAATGCGGAAACAACTCAAACCAACGATGTTGTTTGTTGCAACGTTGATTCAAGTGTCAATATGAAGCTAACCGGGGTCAGGAGTCAGGACTTGTGGGGCCGGCTGCAACATAGATCACTAGAATCAGAAGGGCGTGAAACCGATCCTATGCCTGATGCCTACATCTTCAAGAGGCAAGAGTACACTAGTCCTGGCTTGTAACACTATTTGGCAATGTGAACATTCTTTATCATCATCACTTTATCATGACATCGTTTAGGATTTCCGGAAATTTCAAGCACAGTGCTGCGTGCTAGCTATCGGAATTCATCCTATAGATCCGGCTCTGCCAAACTCAGCCAAACTCTGGAACCCCTCCAACGTCTGAAAGCTATTGAAACTAAATCCATTGAAGCGTGAACCGCTCATTGGAGAAAAAAAATGCTGTCTCACTTAGACAGTCTGCACTCAAAGAAGCAGTCTTGGCCATGCACATGTTCAGAACCATCTTTGTGAGCCTTCTGGCTATTAGGGGTTGTATTGGCTTTACCTCTTGAACTGTTGCCTTCCAACGACCAGACTGCCAAGTTGCAGAAATTTGGCACATGGCTTCACGCAAGATTTTTTGGCCAAATCCAGTGTGTCTTCGCAGAGTCGTTTGACCTGATGCTCTTGCTTGTGGCATAAGATCATTTCGAACCATGGGCATTCAGCGTTCATGTCCTTGCCACACGCCACCTCGAACACCTTAGGCCAATCATGACCAATTGAAGATCAAAATGCAAGATGTAACATCTTGCTGTCACCCACTGCTGCGGGATGGTCAAACAACGGCACTTCCCCAAACTGCCGGCAATTCCGATAATTTCATACAGTTGAAGAACTACTTGCCAGGGAGTCTGGGAATTGCGTTGTAAACTCTGAAGACCTGGGTCTGAGATCATTTCTTTTCTCAGCAGTATTAAGTTGTTTTCCAGCCACCATTAAACACCCCCCTAGGTTCTGGCACAGTGTTGTGCAGGGGCATCATTTGCCAGAAGCGCAAGGTGTCTGAAATCATTTTCCCGAAACCTATGCTAGTAAGCCATTTCGGGGGAACCAGTCATTGCATCATCCTGAAAAACCATAAAAAACCGAACAAAATACATGTTGTACAAATCGAATGATGGACCTTGGATCTTGCAATTCTGGGCCTTGGATTCTTGATTTTAAATCTTGGATTTCTGATTTTGGATGTTCGATCTTGGATTGTGGATCTTGGGTTGGGGATTTTGGAATTTGGAGCCTTTGGATAGTTACCTTGAAAAAGTATGCCCGTTTTGGAGCCCCACTTTTGAAACCCCGTTTTTGGACGTTTCTCTCGTCACCAAGGGGGCAAAGGTCTACATAGCTTTTCCGGAGGGTTTTTATGTTGCATCTCTTTGGGCATGGTAGGGTAAACCATTTCAAATCGGTGTGGTCCCAACATGTCCCAACATAGAGGGGGTCTATACATCTTTGCTGGGTCATTGTTGGTTCCAGTGTTGATTTCTACTGTGGGGAACCATCTCAGACCTGATCGCTACTTACTAACTGCTCATAGAGCTAAACACACCCCAAAAAAAAACAAAAAATCATTATATAAGCGTCCTGGACGCTGTGCGGAGCCGAATCGCACAAACAAAAACGTTGAGTTAACCAATCTCACAACAAGTGGCATGTGGTGGAGAACCCCAACACTGTTTGTAGCTCTTCTCCACGATGACCGGGCACTTTGCAGCTGCATGGCTGGTCCCATCATCAGGGTGACACATTCGACTGCACTGATGCTTTCCACAAGCGAATGCTTTTCCACAAATTCGTTTGCATACCTAGGCCGCAACAAGTTGAAGGACATCAACAAGGCGAAGTGGACAAAGCACCGTGTTGGTACCATCTGGACTTAATACAGGACGTGACCATGTGTCTCTATAGCTCGATGAAGGCCTTCATAGCTCACGGCACAGGCAATTCCATGGCATCTCAAAACATTTGATGCATGTGGTGGCTTAGGGCTCAACTTGTCGTGTTGAAACAAGTGTTGAAGCAAGACAAACTACGATATGATATTGTAGCAAAAGTGCTATGCCCACATTCTCTGCTTCTTGAGCTGGATTGTTGATTTCCGGATGACGCGGGCAAATTTGCGGGAATCTGTCGCCCACCGCAACAGGATCCCGTTCTTGCAACATGTCGATGAAGGCTTGCCAATGTGGTGCACCACGCAGGCACTCCACATTGCCAATCAAATACAGCCCCCGCTTTGCCCTTGACTGTGCCACTGTCATGCGGTTCTTTCCATCTTCTGTTCCCAAGAATCCAATCTTCTTGCGCGCATTGCTCCTGACCAAGGACACGATCACAATTTGGTTCTCCGCGCCCTGGTACCTGTCAATCGTGCTGACCTCTGGCATCTCATCAGGCTGTAAACCTCACACAGGCGAAACAACTGTAAGCTGTTGGTCTGGGAAAAACCCATCGCGAATGTAAACACACAATGCAAACCCACTCAGGCTACAAGCGGGCTCTGTACCCTGAATTGCGAATTGTTTTGGGGTGCCAAGATGGGATAGAACACCAGGTGCATCTGATACACCTGCCATTGCCAAGACGGGGTGGAAAACCAAATGGATCTGATACACCTGCCATCTTGGAGGGCCAAGATCAAAACCAAGTGTATTTGATTCAGCTGCCATTACCAGGTGTACCTAATACAGTTGCCATTTTGGTGGGTCAAGATATAGGATAGAAAGCCAGATGGTCACTTTTTGCGTTAAGAGTTGCTGGTCGCCACACCCCTATTGACCCACCCCAGAGAAAAAAGAACATATTCATGAAGAGCAGCCCTTTTCAGCAGCCTTGAAACAGAGGTCAGCTAGTTGATGCTCATGGTGGTCATCTCAACATCATCAAAAATGGCTGCCTTCCTTTGAAAGAACCCTTCACCTGCGCTTTCGGGAATATACCTCTTTGGTTCCAAGAATAGAGTGCCAAGGAGCTGTGCGGCTCCAGTGTGCCTTCGATTTTCCCATCCTCTTTGATGTCTTTCTTGTGCTTCAACACATATCTACCAACTTGAACCTGACGGCCATGGCAAGGCCTGTGAAAACTCTTCTCAAAGTAGGGCCCCCATGTTTGACTTCACTATAAAATATGTACTTTCTGATTCAAACTGAGTTGAAAAATATCGTCAGAATACGATGCTCGGACAACGTGCGTTAGGTAGCGAAATGTAGATCGATGTATATAAAAACATATTCATTCAGTGCTGCACCCCGACATATCACTTGCCCCCATGGAAAAGATTGCAGGCCTCTTGCTCAGTAGTGACAATACGTTCTTGGCGACGTGCGGCATCGGTGACGTCCACGACATTGCCGCGCTTCACCAATCCAGGGTCAATCTGGACCTTCACCGTTTTCAGCTCTCTCTTCACGCCTTGCTTCTGCAGGAACTCCGCCAAGTCTTTCTTCACTTTTCCTGCCAACAAAATCACCAAGGAGGAATGTCTGATATATGGGTATGGCTCTAAAAACCCTCTGGATCGTCCCGCGGTGATCCGGACGTCAGGAACGAGGGGGTTACGTAAAGGGACATGATCCAGAGGTTTCCAAGGAACCAACTGGAAGATCATGTTTTCATGATATGACATCATATGTCTACATGAGTCTGTGGCTTGACCAGAGGTCACATGGAAAGGTGGAGAGATCTATTCCAGCTAGACCAGGTATAGTGTTCACACTTCGGATTCAACTTGACTGTAAGCACTCTTGCTACCGTTGACATGAGTTCCAAAGTTGATGGATTGCGAACCAAGAGTTTGAAGAAAGGAAAGAAACCAAACAATCACAAGTTTTAACACAGAGCTTGTTGTGGTCTGGATCGGAGCTGGTTGTGGTCTGGATCGGGTCTGGATCGGTCTGGATCCGGGTCTGGATCGGCCCGGAAGTGGACCCACATGTTTGTGTATGTTGCAGCTTGGATGCAGCATGACAAGAAAAGGACGACAAGGTGTGCAAGCAGCAAGTGTACAGCTTGGCTGCTTGGCAGGCTGGCCTTGCAACTTGCAACAGTGTCAGCTTGGCAGTTTGACAGCTTGGATGCGCAACAGTTGCAGCTTGGCTGCTGGACTTCTTGACTGCTTGGCAGCGTGGCTTTACAACAGTTTGTTGCTTGGCTGCTTGGCAGGGTGAATAACTGCAGAGCAGGAAACCCAAAAACATGCAACCATCACTGGACCAAACATCAACTCACCAATACATTATATCATTCCAAAGGTCTGGATCAAGGGTCTGGATCAAATCCTTTCGAATGGTCTGGATCGGAGGTCTGGATCGTGTGTGGGACCGGGGCTTGATCCAGACCTTACATTTTGAGCCGCAGCCATATGACTGCATGCGGATATATAATAACTACAAACTCTAACTGTATAACTGAATAATGCATAGTACATTAGTACATCACTACCATACATGTACGTAAAACTGCATGTTTCCATTCAAAGTTTATCAGAACTTTCCATGCTTGTAAGCGCTGCCTTCATTCCGCAATCCAACACAAGAATACTCTCAGAGGAAGGACTGCAGAACAAAACCAGCCTTACACCTAAACGTCATACATCACCCAATGTCACCGGTAAAAAGTCCCCGCCTTTGATCAATGATGCTTGCGCTTGATAAGCTGCCAGAATGGTAATTTGCGACGGCGCAATGCCCTGAGCGATGAAGAAACACGCCAAGCGAAAGGCTCGTTCTGCTTCGTGTTCATTGGTGCAACTTCGCTCCATCTGCACCTGCGATCTGTTGACAAGGAGTTGATAACGACCAGCCAACAAGAAGCCGTGAAGTCATCCTACTGTTGCCTACTAAAACATCAAAAAAAAATGAAACGCGCCCATGTGTGGTCCCCGGGCCAGCCTCCAACAAAACCCGAAAGAAATGGGAGGTATTCTAAATTCGTCCCCCTCTGAATTTTTTGGGGAAATGGCCGCTACAAAATGGTTCAAAAATATAGAACCTTACAAAATGGATATTGAGTAAGCTAAGCTAGTGATTAAATGGTTGAGAAATATTTGAGAAATACATGGTGCTTACAAAATGGATACAGTATTGCATGAAATTGTTTGAAAACTGCAAATGAGGGATCGGCAAAATGAAAAGGCCTGAAAGTGGACTATCGTTGGAGGCTTCGCTTTTGGTGTTCCGGCTTCGCTTTGCAAAGCTTTTGATAATTTTGTCTATCATAGTTGTACAGTCCCCATAGGAAATAAATATATTCACAGAAATCCCAAATGCGGATTTGTCAAATCAGGAATGCACTTCTTTTCACAAACTCACGTCGAGGATTTCAATGCCATGTGTGGTGTATTTGTTGAGGATGCTTTGCCAGCAATATGAAAAATTTATCTGGGCGTTGTGCATTTGAACGACATGAGCATCAGGCCTGGTCCGTGGTAGGTCTGGAATTTGTATGTGCCACTTAGGTCCATGCGGGTTATTCTGCATGTCACGTGCAGCTGCTTCATTCAAAGTTGGACCAGGTCTTGTAAAGGGACGCTTTTTTGAAATTAGGCTTCGCTTTTGGCTTCGCTTAGGCTTCGCTTTTGGTCTGCTTATAAACTCTGGATTTTCCTGAAATGAATGACGAGAACAAAATTGTGAGTTTCATGTTTGAGCTGGGCATAGGCTCCGTGCAGCCAAGATGCAGATTAACCCAAATGAATGACAAAAGAACACACAAAAATGAAATCGCACATACATGTCGAAGTATAAACGGGCCTGTTCCTGAAGTCCTTTTCATTATGTGAAAACATGGTATATGGATGTATAGGGAATATGGCTTCGCTTTTGGTGTTCCGGCTTCGCTTTACAAGGCTTTGATCAAATTATGAGTAGAAAGTCCATCCCACAAGAAGACGAAGAGTTGAACCTTTTTGCCGATCGCTCAAATCCTTACAAGATGGTTGCCCAATGGTCAGTCATGGGTTGTTTAAACATCTGTGAACCCCAAAATGTATTCCTTAAAAATGGTTGAATGTTGGGGTAGAGTCCAGTTGGAGTAACTAACATGGCAATATAAATCCGCTCGTCAATCATTCTCCAAGAAAAAAGTAGAGGATTTACAGATACATCTACAAAGGATGTATATTCATGTTGTTTTGATTTTCCATGGACTTTCCATTGCTAGGTTGGGGTACTGGAGGGTATATAAGCGATGGTTGATAATCTGTGTTTCTACAGAACAGTTCACCCTTTGTAGAGATAGAAGCTCTTGTAGTTGTAGTAGTCATTGGATCTTACCAGCACTGTAGTTGCGGCAGGACGCTACTTATTTGATTCCTTGGAGCAGCTGTTGCAGGATGGTTGTAAAATATTTCTACTTAAACACCTTGCAGCCCAATGCATTTCATGTATCTAAGAAACCTCGACCGAACGGACCCCCCGGCCCCAAAACCCTCAATTTGAGAGCTCGAAAATTGATTTGTTTTGCGTGGGCCTTTTTGGGCCCTAATGAGGCGTGTAAACGGGGGTCGGTTTACACACCCGTTTTGGGATGGCCAATCCCCTTTTCTAGGACTTAGCCACCCCGTAATCGTCCAATTCTACCCATTTTTAGTGCCAACATACCCCAACGCAATACGTGTTGTGTTGGGGTCGTTGGGGGTCCCATTTTGGGCTCTAAATTCTAAATCGGGGGTTTGGGGGGGACCTTTTTGAAAATGGGTCCTAACGGGGTGCGTTTACACACCATTTTTTTGAAATGGCACATCCCCTTCTTTAGAACTTTACAGGACGCCGCAGGCTCTTTCACCCTGATTACTATTGAATGTGCTGGGGTCCGTTGGCTAGGTCCTGGCGATTTTGCTTGGGATGAAAAATCGGTTTCATGCAGACTACAAAATGGACAGTCCAACCCTTTAAAGAAAGGCGAATTGTAGTAGCCTCATTCTACAGGGGAAATTCTGACAGGGATGACAAATCGAGCTGAAAAAAAATTTGCGCCAAGGCTCTTCTTCATGAGGGCAATTCCAAAAGAAAACTTCCGAGGTCACGCAGTCAGGTTTCTTCAAGTCTGCTACCACTTTCTCATTGTCACGCAAGTCTGGGTAGATTGGCAAAAGGAGCTTTGAAATGGACGGAAGCATTCGACCTTGTCGTGAGAGCTCCACGTTGGGCAAATGGTTTTCAACCAACCGCTCCTGCAGAGTCGAATGCAACTCCACGGCAGAAAAAACATCGGCTCTTGATGGAACTTTTGGGGTAGGGCAGCACAAGAATTCACAAAGTTGGGAGCTTAACATATCTCAACCGGATCAAACCTTACCAAAACCGAATGTAATTGATGGGAGGAAAATGGGGATCACCTTCTAGAAGTGAAGCCTGGAATGACTGACCAAGAGATGCATCAAGAAATGCATCCAGCACCATGCATCCAACTTGGCGAATGAATGAGGAAGGAACTCCCAAACGATTCCCTCACCCAAGGCTCCAGCATGCTGACATCAAAGAGGTGGTCCCTCTTCAAGAGATATGTCTCCTGAATGCAACCGCTGCATGCGCTGCGTCCACATTCGCACTTTCTTTTGGGAAATGTTAGCACTCAAAAGAACAAGTCGTGCCAAATCTGCTACGCAAAGAACTAGCCATGAACTAGCCATCTATCATATAGTAATAGCAAATTCAACCATCAATAACAATCTAACCAAACAATCTACAGCTGAGTTTCAACTGGAGGAGGCAACTGGCGATGATCTCCAATCAGAATCATCTGCTTGACCCAAGGCCCCAAAACCTAGGGCGTGGGAAATGGCAACTCCAAGCTGACCCATGCATGCGAAATGAACCATCCAATCTTGCACTTGCAGCAAGGATCCAAGATGTGAGTTCCTGGTTGGGTTTTTGACCGTTTGAAGATTAAACAAGGTCATTCAATGTCATCCGGCTCTTGAGCTGCAAGTGAGCAGCTGCTAGAATTTGTGGCTCAAGAACTTCGGCAGCTTCTTCAACTATCACCTTGGAGACTCGGACCCTTCAAACTGAGCTTCTTGTCCCCAAACACCACAACTACTTGGACAAGTAGGCGTTCACAGCAAGTTCTTTTGGATTCAACGTGTGTCTTGTTTTGTGAGTTCTTTGCGCACTTGTTTCAAGTCAGTTTTTGGGTGTTTCTTTGCGGTTGCAACATCATGGCCCGTCCAACTCGGATGTTTCGAAGAGTTGTTGAACGGCTTTACTTTAACAATTGCAGAGGTTCACCAAAACTTCCGTGAAAACATGGTGAAGAGTTTGCTGTTACTGAGTACTGTTAGCGCTGTTAGTTCATGTCCTCAACCACCTTACAAACCAGGTTGCATGTTTGTTGCATTTTGTGATGCGAGATTGTTTGAACAAATCGAAAGAATGATACCTGCATATACGCGGAAGGTTTGATCCATCAACATAATACGGCATATATATGACATATTGTGTTTTACAGCAGTGCCATTCCCATGTTTCGAGGCTTCAAGCAATGATGACGAACAACAAAAGGTCGAGGATGCTCCAGGCTCCAGGATTTGTATTTATCCTCCACCAACCACCGAGCATGAAGAAATTCCGAACTTTTTCTTCATTTCAGAGGCCCAATGCTGGGATGTTTGCTGATTTAGTGTTCAATATGTTTGAATATCTATGCGTACTTTGCTCCGGCATTTTCCTCCAAATAGGATATCATATACTGATCATATGTTGATGATCTGCTTGTTTTTACATTGTCTGTTTATTCATGTGGTTTTTACGGGATATCTTCGTAGCCCATGTTTTCAATTTCAAACTCTTCACCTTCGCATTAGCAGCCCACATGCCTCTGAGGTGGAGATGTTTTTTTGCTGTACTTGTTGGTTTGGATTTCCCAATTTGCATGAATTACCAAGTTGCATTCATATGAAAATCATCAGTTTTCATTGGCACATCATAGGTTCATTCGAAAGTCACAATAATACTGGATGCAATCATCGTGCATACAGATTGGGCACAAAAAACATCATAGACATGTGGGTGAGATGCGTGCCGTACATGCGGCAAATTCAAACGGACAAACTGCAAGTCGCATGTTTTCTGGACGAATCAATGACCTTTCGTGAACTACTCCTAGCATCTGCAACATTGAAGCTTACTAGGATGAACAGCTGGTTGCCAGGTCACAATTTTCTAATAAACACTGTTCAAAGTCAAATGTTGGAGGTTATTGTCAAAATAGAGGATAAGATATGGCCTGAAAATGCCAAACATATACCGTATACGGGTCCATCTTGCTGTATCTACATATAGACATGCGCTAATCCAACCCTGTCAGGGGTACTAGCTTGCCGAAGGGAAAATGGATGCTGACACCCATCCTCGAGGAACCCCTACACTTCACGGCAACACTACAGGTATCACCACCAGCTGTCTGCTGCTGTCCATGTTGATCCGTGCATGTGCTTGACCACAGGATTTTGATCCAAAACATATTCCTGATTCAATGGTCTGAAATTTGCGTCCCTTGGCGACCTGGGGGCTGAATTTTGACACCCTTGTGAAATTCTAGGTTTGCAATCAAATTCCTGCGATTCCCCATATTCCTCCGGCTTCCCAATGATAATACCACCCAGTGACGACATCTGGCTTGATCTGAGCCAGCAAAGGGGCATTAATTGATGCGCCCGTGACGGTCATTCCAATGATCTTCCTGAAGCTTGAAGTTAGTGAAAAACACTGCAACGGCAGAAACATTCCAGCAGGCCAAGGGCAGAAGCAATTCGCTTTGTATCCCGAGGACATGCTTCATATTATTTCACACACAGGCAAACCAGTGGCAATTGTGGCGTTGTACAATGACACCAAAAGCAACGGTCTTGAAAAAATGTAAGGCAGAAATAAAAATGCATTCAAAAGTTTCACAGGAAACATTCACCACGACTGAGGCTCTTGTGTTCCAAAATCTTGGCTGACAGATTCACGTCCAGAGCTTCTTCATCATTGCATGCTGCTGCTAAATCTTCAACAGCTGCTTGAAGTTCTTGAAATGCTTTTCTTGCTTGCTGCCTCAAAATAAAACTCAACTCGTCTGAGGTTCGAAGCCTCGAACTTGCAGAAAGCAACATCATGATTCACTATGTGCTACCCAGCAAATCCTACAAACCCATGCGGCCCATGCGACATTTTTTTGAATCAAAGTTGCATGATCTGCTGCACCACCATTTTCGCCTTGTCTTTGCCACGTAAGCGAAAGATATGTCTAAGTGGCACCTCTTGGGTTTCTGCAGGAAATTTGTAGGGCATCCAGGAGAACTGCAACTCATCCTCCCGACTCGGCCGTGTCCGAATCAAGGCAGTCTCCTCGGCATGAATGTTGCAACGCCCCATGAAACCACTCACTATATCGTGCAACATGTGCGGGCTAGAATCACTTATGGCAAGAAGTGTAGGGGGAAAGAAACACCAAATTGTATGGGCACTGCCTGACAATGTTTCACCCCACATGAAATGATGGAACTTGATGCTGCCAACCATCTTCTTCTTTGCTAAGCCACTCACGCACATCACCACCAGAGCCTTGCTGTTATGGACGATGTTTGCGCTGAAGGAAAGGCTTTTTGGATTGTCTTCCCGGATGAAATTTGACTATACTTTTGCATGCTGGGCCCCCACGGTTTCACAACATTTAGCAAAGCATTGGCAGAATCAGGGATACGATAGCATGGCAAATAAGGAATTCCCCACCTCACCCCACAAACAATTTGAAATCCGCTGGCTCGGGGTCTATTGGCGGGAGCGCGCTTACAACAGCACAAATCATAGTAAACAGCTGTGTTTACCAAAAAACCTTCCAAAAGGTTCAGTTTAGGCGCTTCACCGTTAATGGCACGCACCTGACAAAATCATGTAGATGTCAGGGTTCTGTATGGTTTTGTGCAACTTACCATGGCTTCCATCTTTTCATCTGTTATTAGCAAAGCTTTGCCATGCAAAACACTCAAAAGGTTTGGTCACGTGTCGATCCGACCGAAAATGTGCCTTGTAGTCTTTCAGCTTCGATCTCCGCTTGCATTTCCCGCTCAGCCTCGTCGTCTTCCTGCAAAGTCAAAAGCACTGTCGTTTTCTAACCGCCATGCCTAATCATGCACATTTGGAACTTGCAATTCTGGTTGTGCCGCTTCTTGGGCCCCCGTAGCGTGGTATATTACACTTTTGATCAATATCGAACTCAGTAAGTTTAAGGAATGAATGGCTTGCATGGGAGTCCTTAAAGACAAAGGTTACAGGATATTTAGATGGCAGTTCGTCAATGGGCGCGCCAGACTCGTCGGTGATTCCGTGAAGGGCCCAACCTCGCTCGACCTCGGCTCAAGCCGCTCAAGTCACAACAGGATGGAAAGCTTCGAAGAAAAAAAACATCAACATCACTCGATCCCGCCTTCACACCATGGGGAAGAGATATGGACTGCTGCAACTTCCATTCAGAGTCAACTGCGCGCAAAATCTTCTTGGCTTCTTCAGGCGATTGAATTGGAATACTAATTCCATCTTCCACACTGGTCCAAGCCATGTCTTCATCTTGTGCATCTTGTTGCTCTCTGAAGAAGTCCCTACAGCGCCAGCACACGGAAGTTGACAACCAGTGGTCAAACTCACACACCGAAAAACTTGCAAAGGAACACGAACAGAAATTGGACATGTTGCCATTTTGATGGACACCGTTTCTCTTGCATACAACCTTCGCAACACAACAGGAAGCTGGCAAAACATGTATAAATATATATATATATATATACAGATTTATTACGTATAGATCTAGATATTTGTTTCCCAAATGAACCTGACTCTCTCTCACCTTTAGCTCCCAATTCGCTGCCAGCAATACCACCAAAAAACACAAAAGCCAATCCTTGCTGCCAGGCCGCCCTGCTTCTTGCAGTTCCGATTGCTCTGGGTACCAATGTTTCAGGACCATCGTGTAAACATTGAGCAAATATTCCCGTAGTGTTTTCAGCTCATCCTGACAGGCCCCAAGAAGGGACCTCTGGACATAAGGACACCGGCACAAGACGCTGAATGGCTTTGAATCGAAAATAACAAATGGCATGATATAGCGTTGATGGGTGACTCTCACTTTGCACGCGGTAGCAGTTTTTTACTTAATACCATTGTCTCTTCCCTGCCAGAGTTTAGCCCGAGTCCTCATCACCATCAGCTGTGTTGGTAGCTCCCAGCAGAAAGCCAGGAAGGTGATGCAACTCTCCCCAACAAGCCTGTCTGGCCTGATCCATACGCGCCTCAGTTCTGCACTTCCGATTTGTTCATGAACCTTTGAAATTGCAGTGAGGTGATTCTGGCGCTGCACAGTACGGTAAATAATCAGGAACCATTGAGAAAATGAGCATCCAATGATTGCATGACAACTACTCAGACCATTCCGTGCTGGATTGCTCCTGACATCTCCTGACACAAGACAAGGCTCTCTAATCTCTCGACTCTTGACTGGCTTCAGATCGCGCCAATGGTCTTCCAGGAAGTCAACTACCATCTCTTCAAGTTGTTCACCGGACAGTGTAGAGAGGAAGGTCTCCAATCTGTGAGCCCCTTTGTCGCGAAACTTTTCCAAGCAATGTAGAAACTTTTGCTGCTGGGCAGCGACTGTCGCTTTGGCTGTTTGTTGAAGGGACATCCTCAAGAGGCATGAAATACGATGAGATTCGAAATCTGACTTTTATTGCCGGTTATGGAAGACATGAAAACCACAGGAGGAAAAAACATGAAAACAAGGCCATGCCATCTGAGCATCAGTTTGTCGATGTCTGGAATGTGCTTGGCGTCTCGATCTCTCCGCGATGTAGCCTTTCTCCGCAAATTCCTGATCACAGTCTTCAACTCTGCAACTTACTTTGTGGGGGAACCTGTCCACTACTCCCCCAGTTGGAAACAATGAAGGAACCAAAAATGTGTCAAATCACAAAGTGTCGAGGAGTCTGAATCGCACAAAATCGCTCCACAATGACTTATATTTGATTTACTAAATTACTAAACGCATTCCTTTCGAATTTAAAACGCTTGACATGCGCAAACAGCTTTGCAAACGGGTAATAGTTGATCTGCAACTCTGACCGTTCGGTTGCTCTCATGGCCGGTAGCTAAAGAGAGTGGGACATTCAATCACTAGATCAGGCAAAGGATGGCAAAGGAATGAATTTTAGATAACTGATACTACCATGATGCAGCCCAAAAAAGCGATCTTGTGGTTCCACTTACGCTACATCCTCAAGAAACATCCCTCATCCTTTGATGAAAAATTACACCTCACCAAACGGTAGTTCCCATATGTTCCCATAATAAGGCTCCTCAGAAAGCAGGATTGCAGTTCCTGGGAATCGTCGTTGCTCCGGCTCCCAATGCGGGCGATGCGCCCCAAGTGGTTGGCTTGGATGCAATGCTGCAAGAAATCATCCAAGGCCTTGGGGCCAAAACAACAGGCATCAAAGCATCCAATCCCCACTTTTGACATTCATACTTTTGATAAAAATGCATTTGAATGCTCACGAGTCATCACATGGATATCACGAACAAAGGAGTCAGTATTCTGTGATTCCTTTTCCAGCATTCTCAATTATACTGATGAATTGCCATTGTTTGCTCCGAGCTACATGGTTCTTGTATGTAAGGACAAGCACCCGTGATTGCGGCAGAAACATTTGCAAGAGCTTACAGCCGATAAAGGTTTTTCCAGTGCCTGGTGGACCCTGGATCAATGTCACCCGACACTGGAGTGCATGCTGCGCAGCCCTCAGTTGACTGTCATCCCAAGTGGTGGCTTTTGCCCAAGGTCCATTTGAGTCTTTTGCAGCAAGAGCCTCGGCGCCGCAGGTCAAAGTGGAGATGGTTGGAAAGGAAAAACCAAGCATTTTGCGTGTTTTTCCGATCACATACTGTCAATTTTGGACAGGTGCGGAACAACTCCCAAGAACAGTTTCCCAGGCCACTCTTTCCCTACAAACCCCTTAGCGATCATAAAACAGCCGTATAGGCATATTATACCATCATATTTCACACACATTTCTCCATTCCAGATGCATCATATCTGACTTTGATCGTCGCTAAGTAGCTATCTCCTCCACAAATTGCCGCAGCGTACCGACCATTGAAGCAAATCGAAAGCGGCACCTGGGAAAGCTTGAAATGATGCGACTTAAAATCATCACAGCAGCTTGAAGAAGCTTTACATGTTGCTTAATGACATAATCGCATCATAGGCATCGGCATAGGTCTTACTACGCTGACATGACAACATGGATACGTGCGATTCCGGCCTGTTTTCACCTGTGGGGATTTCTTGGACACCATGTTATGAACATGACAAACAGCTGCCAATGTGTCTCAATTTTCATATTTCATTCAAATGCTGAGTGGCTCCTTTGCACCAGTGCTGGTTACCAGCTCAACGTGAAGATCCAGCTCCACTGTGGCATTGGCCGCCAGAAAGCTATTGCCATATCCCTTCACAAGCTCCTTAAGTCATTGAAGCAAAATGAATTCTGATTGTTGTGCGCCCAAAGCGTCCACAAAAGCTCCCCATTGATCAAAGACACAAAATATCACAAAACCCAACAAGTGCTTGAAAAAAACAAAGTCATCCCACGTCAAACAGAACCATGCTTCTTGAAAAAGAAGATATCCAGCATACATTGAAAAACGTAGGTGATTATTCATCTTCCATACAGATTCTTAAAACTCTGTTGGTTGTTCCTTCCCATCTTCACTCCGAAAACAAAGGTACTGCCTTCCACACCTGAAGAGTCAAGCCTCTGTTTGTTCCTCATTCACCTCCTCCATGGGATGCAACAGTTGGATCTGATGCCTACGGCACAGCAAGTTTGGACCCAATGTGCGCCCCAAGACAGCAACAAAAATGACAAACATGTGAGCCTATGATAAGCCATGAAACGCTCAGAGTCACACTGCCTCACTTTAAGACACAAAATCACACAAACACACCTCCTACTAGCTCACTCATCTTATAAGATTCATTTCACAAAATCTAAAATACAGTATGTGATTATTGATTCTTCTTGTGGTGGTCATTGCAGCATCTTGCAACTGCATCCACTCACAGGAGAAATCAAAAACATCGCACACTAGCAATTCCAAAAGTCTTCCAAATGTCAAAACATTCTGACCTTCGGTGTTACGATCTACTTTGCCAAGAATCTTTTCTACATGGCTTTCAAGAACAAGTCGGCTAAATTTTTGTTCAGCCTTTTCAATCTCTAGGGTTCTCTATAGTAAAATCAGTTGCATCCACCACAATCTTCGGCTTCAGCTGAGAGACTTGCAACGGTTCCGGCACAGAAATTTGGAGCCAGAATTCGTGGGCGTCACATCAAACAAAACCTCAGCGTTTTCCACTGATGTGTTGATGTGCGCACAAACAGCCCTGTACCATAATCAATTCCTACGAAATATTCGGAGATATTTGGCAAGGAAGGAAAATTGCCTCCCACTATGAAAAATACATATGCCGAAAAAGCAATCGAAATTTGTAAATATATTTATCTGAAGTGGCTCGCTTGACATCCACCACACAGGCAATCTTCAAACCAGAATGGTTTTATAAAGTGCGTACAAACACTACATAGGTAGATCAAGGTACAAAACGTTCAAACTCACTCAAACCATTACAAACCTGTCTTCCATCATCTTTGCCAACAAAGCCACGCATCCATCCACGTCCACTTCTGTCTTCTTTGATGTGCTTAGGATCCAGGACATCCCAGCGACATCCTTGGAGACACCCAGCACTTGGAACTTGGGCTCCGTTGCCTCACGAACCAAACCAAAAGCCATGCGCTGATGAGATTTGGAGGTCAAGCAGAAAGGACAGCTCATTATTTCACTTGAAGCACCAAAATTCCACAGGATCAAAATCGATCAAACAAGAGCCACTCTGCCAAGATACATCCTTCACCGGCGGATTTTGAAAGATCAATGTCCGATCAACGTGCTGATCGGCCAGCCTCGATTCCATTTCATCCATGACGAACAAAAACATGCATATATGTAATGCAACATTATGTCCACCAGCATGTGAAGTTGCAGTCGATCTCAAAAAAATGACCACTTATAGTAGACAGACTAGAACATGAAGTCACTTGAACAATCATCTTCTTCAGTCTTCTTCTGCAAAGACGCAAATGGCATGTTGCCACAGTCTCACATTCCACGAGCTCTTTGGTGAAAGGTAGCCCAACCACTTCTGCACTCTTCAGGGTTTGCCTCAACTGACTTGGACGTATCAAAAGCTAACGAGAGAAACGAACATGTTTGCTGCTTAATCAACTTTAATCACGTGTCCTAGGCCAAACTTGAAACATGCAGAATGAATAATCAGTCCGAATATGCGAATTGTCAGCTCCACTTTTTCTCACCCTGTTTCAAATCATGAAGGTGAAGGTTTAACCCAAACTTGCAAACTCAGAACTTGTCAAATTCCTCTGATTGTTGAAAGCCAAGTCGCAGGATGGGTTCGAAGGACCTGAAATAAGTGGGCGAGGCAATCAAAACCAAAGATTTGGCCCCCCAGAGGCGTGCCAAATGCATTGATTCTTCGGAAGCGCCATCCTTCGGGATGTAAAAGTCCTCACAAGTGGCGACTTTTAGGGATCGATCCATCAGCTGCTCAAGTTTGATCTGTCTTGGGGCACTTTGGAGTAACATGTTCCTTTATCGGTTGTATATTAAATTAAATATATAATATATATGTTGATGAACTCGGAAGCATCTCTAGAAGCGCAACCAAGACTCCAGTGCCACCTCCTTCTTGCGTTCCAAATCCCGGCGGGATGCAAGAAGCCAAATTGGGCTAGAGAAATCTTTCTCACAAACCTTGACACAGAGCTCAAGTTCCATCCGTAGCGACAAAAGATCTCTACATTTACATCATTTTCTTGGAATCATTCGGACATCCCTCGCAGTCGTTTCAAAATGAACCCAACAAGGAGATCTGTGATACTTTGAGAGATTCCTACGTCAAGCTGATGCGTGGTGGACTGAAATGCCTGTGCCAAGACACGCAGGCAATCAGGTTTCCGTTCATGAAATATCGCAGCGCTTGAAAGTTCCACCTCCTTGATGGAAACATGGGCTGCACTTCAAAGACCGCCTGACATTGGAACATGTTGGATTTTGGGTTTAAAATCAAAGCCAACAAAAATACTTTAAGCAATCAAGAGGCACAATCCCAAGGACTTTCCATGCAAACATGGGCAAACATAGCCACATACAGTACATGATTGCTACACTCAACAAATGCATAGGGGAATTTCTAAATCCGATGGATCCATCATGAAACATGAACTCAACTCAGTTCAAAAAATTGACCCAACTTGCAGAATGCTATGGAGACATGATCAGGCAAACAGAAAATAATATTACAAATCCAATTTGAAAATTCCTATAGCTAGCAGCTAGGAGATGATTTCGATCCTTTTCGCGCGGTGTGTCGGAGCTCCTCGCCTTGATGCGGCTGTCAATGCCCTCGCTGCCTGGCCAAGCACAAGGAGACTTCGAAGGTTTGGTATAACTGTAAGACATGTTGACACGCCTTAAAGGCTTCTCTAGATATTGTTTTTACAAGTAGATGCTGAGGCGGAGAACACTATCTTCATTTCCCTCCAGTTGGATTGGTCAATGGCAATGTCACCTTTGCCCACTGTGATGCCCTTCAGCTTGGCATTGAACACGTTGCCATCAGCTTTGGCTTTGTCTGCATTCTTGCCCCGGTCCCGGACATCTGCAATGGATTGGCAAATTGCAGAGATGCAATCTTCCCGAAGCAATCTAAAATAGGTGTCCAAGTAGTCACCTGGGTGCAGCAGGGTTTTTGGACGACCAATGAGGTTGAATCGACAGGGCATCATTTTGCTGCAAACTCTTGCTGAAGATAAAGGGGGTGAAAAATCTGGATAAGTATAATATCCATATAGGCCATAACGCCCGGCAAACAAATACAGTACTCATTTCAACTCATTTCACTCTGACACTAGTGAAACTGCGTCCCTCTCTACCTGTAGATTTGTAGCTTCCACGCTGACGTACCACTGGCAGCTGTTGCAAAGCAGACCGCTGCTTCCCACTCGTCAGGATCTTGAGAGATTTCCTTGTATGGGTGAGAGCCGCACACAGGTGCTTGACTGCTTGACCAAGCGGGATGAGAAAAACGAATAAACTTTGAAACGTCGTGACAAATCGGCGCGATGTGAAATCTTGGACGAGTATATTTTGAGGTTTATCGAACAAACAAGAAGTTGCATGAATTTGCAAGAAGTTCATGTCTTCAAAGATTCCGTCTGAATCTGTAGCTAGCATATGTTCAGGCGAGCAGGCTTCTCTCACAATACATCTCTCCGGACGTCTGGTTCTTTTCAATTACCGGCGCAACATCTCTGATAAATTGAGGTCAATCAAAGGAGATTTCGGATGATCCGGATCATGTCTGATTCGCCTGAATTGGATTCCTGGTTTTCCTGAATCATACTGGATGCATCTTGATTATCAATTTTCACTGAGAGGCAGCTCGCTGGGGGATGGAATCAAAGGCATGGCATACCATGCGAGATCTTGCGAATTGGTATCCTCGATGCTGCAAGAATGGAGGAGCCAATTGCCGAAGGAGAAAAACTTCTGTGTTACTAAGACTAATAAGTACATGCGTTTTTAAACGAAAAGAAATGCGACTCATATTCAATTCACTAACAGAAGGAAACAAATTGGGTTGTCTAAAGCAAAGTGCGAAGGACGTTCGCCGCAAGTTTCTGGGAAGCCATCGACAACAGATTCAGAAGAGGCCTTGGTTGGTAAATGAAGCTTCTTCGTCACAGACTTTGATGTCATAAAAGTTCAACGCATCCAAGTGCACCTTTGCAACACATCAGGAACCAATGTAGTTGGTTGGGAGGGCCGTAGGCCCTAGGCGTTATAACAAAACTGTGAAGTCTTCCAAAGCTTTATACATTGCCCCTTATGCCTGGACATGGTTAGGGTTGTATAGGGTTGGAGGGGCGACACATGGACCGAACCTGGCTGATTTCATGCCAAGTTTCGAGAAAGAATCAGCAATGCCCCTGACATTGCTTTCAGCGCAAAGATATCTGCAAATAGGCAACGCCCCATTGAACTTTGAAGCCGCGTGTATCATGAGCTGTTGCCTCCGTCCAAGGCAAAGACACTGGGTGCTTGACATAGGTCTGTCAGGTGGTTTGGATGCCCAATCTCCCAAAAACATCCAACGTAAGCAACGCTGCACATGGATCTTTTGACAATGTGACCCCTTGTCCAGCATCACCCTTTCGAATCCATGCCCGAAACTTTTGCAAAATCGAATCTCTTCGAAAGTTAGGTTTCCATCTCCCCGACATTCCAATGCCAGCTAAATAGCCGAATCTATGACCCTGACACTGCCTCGTTTGTGGTCCCTGCCCCAAGGCTCCATAAACTTTCATTGGCATTAATTGAGTCCCCGGAAGCATTCAAACATCACCAAGTCCCCAGTCCCCCCAGTCCCCGCATCCTGTTGCCAAGATGCAAGAATGGCCAGGATCGACTCAGCACTTCTTGAGAAAACCTGCGCATCAAAACAGCCAGCAGACAATTAATCTGTTTGAAAAGACTACTATTCAACAGCGAAGTAAGAAGATCAGAGGAAACCACTGTCCAAGGAGATGCCCCGACTTAGGGAAAAGACACTTTCGATAGACTCTGGCAAAATCCCACAGCCCTTTCACCTCTTCTTCTTTCGAATAGCGGATATCACTGCAGATCGTTCACCCAAAAGTCGCGAGGAACCCAAGATAGAGAAGATCTGTGCCGAACGTGAGGTGCTTCGATGAAGGTAACTCAGTACCTCTAAGATCAATGCCACCTGCAGCTGTGGTGCATGTGGCGTGTTGTTCCTTGCCATGCTTTTATGCTAAAGGCCATATAGGACGAACTGAAGGGCAAAAGGTGGCATAAACAGAAACACCTGGTCTGATATAAGGATGGCGTTGTCAATCCGTGTCATGGATTTGTAAAAAGCAGGCTGCACGGTCATGATGTCATGTCATAAGTCAGGAGGTTTAGGGTAACCTAGCGACCTAGGCCAGGTACCTGCGTATAAAACGACCCTGCCTTTCTCCATTATAAGTAGCATTACATAGGGGGGCCAAGTAAGGAGGGCCTTGAATCATATTGAATCTATATTTGATGTACTTCTCTCATAGCTACAGCAAGAGATCTAAAAATGCAGCTTCAATCAACTCAATTATTCAGATTGCAGGTCGCAATCTCCATTTGGATCTTTTGGGCCCGCGTCAGATTCGACAGCTCAGCCAGGTGGCTATGCGGTCCAAAGGCCATTCATCATGGTCCTCCACAGTGCCGCGGATCTTCACACTCTTGCCATCATTGTGAGTGCTATTTGCGAGCACCTCAATTCTGCATGAACATCAAAAAAAATTCAAAAAATGTTAAAATATCTTAAGACCATATTACAATTAAACGACCAAAGCTATGGATAGGCACTGCGCATGCATTTCCCAAACACCAGAGTCTTGGGGTTTGCCGCATCAGTTTTGAGCCGTTGAACACTTACCTGTTGGGAGCATAGCCCCCCGACATGGAGATCAAAGTATTCACCGGTGCGTTCATCGGTAGCAGCACGGAGGTATCATTTATCGTAATTTATGATCTGCCATGGTCTGCCCAAGAGAAGTTGGATGACAAGTATCTATACTATCAAATACTGTAGCATAAGAAGGGGCAAGAAACCCAACATGCAGATGCAAATCTAGACTTTCTGACTTGCTGACTTAAGTGCAAAGAATGCATGCGTAACTTCTGAGCTGATTTTCATTCTGTGTTGATCACCTGACTTGCAACATTGACAATGGGTATTGGTTGTGAAGTGCCAGAGTTGGCCAAAACCTGAATTCAGGATTCGCCAATGCCTTGAGAACCCCCCTTCGGGAACCAACAAAAAACCTCAAACAACTGCATAATCGAAACAACTTTGCTGTGCAAATTCCTCGGTACAACCTTCGCAGTCATTGGGCAAAGCGGAATGACTCGCGCGTTCACATGGAAGGACTTCCCCTGCTCTTCCTTCAACGCGAACAGTGACTGACCAACGCCGCGCTCCCTGATGTAGGACTTGCTGTTGAGTTCAACCTGGGTGATGCGTGGTAGGAACATATATATAAT
>DF241153.1:0-40262 GCA_000507305.1 Breviolum minutum Mf 1.05b.01
AATACTGCTTCCAATTAAGTGGGTGCGCGCGAGGCTCACAGGGCCAGCCGAGGCTGCCTTTGGTGCCCATCTTCTAGCGAAGCAGATCGTTAATGTGGGTCGGGGGGTGGTGTCCCATAAAAAGCGCTTACCTAAGATTGCAAACTAGTCGAGATCCTCAGCCGATTCTTGTTCTGCTTGCGGATGGTTCCCTGAGCATCCCATATTGATCCTAATGTAATAGAACCATAAGTGGTTTTATTGATATTGATGTTGATTTATTGATAAAAGATTGTTCAATGGAAATTTGGGTTTTCTTCTTCTCCTCCTCCCATTTTTGCTCATATGCTTGTTTCTTGTCTTCTCTTTTATTGTCCCGTGTAATCTCTTGTCATCACCTCTCACTTCTTCTCTTGACTGACAAACACCCGCCAAAAATAACACTAGGCCGCTAGCTGCCTTTCGTGCCTGGCTTCTAGAAAGAGATTGTAAATGCGGGCAGGGGGTTCAAATGAATAGTGTCAATTTGCCGAACATTTGCACGCAAATCAAACCCATTGTCGACAGCCCCAAACCCAGACAAAAACAACGAACGCCAAGAGCAAACATACAGACACAACAAATCACAAGAAATTGAATAACAAGGCAGATAAATTATTCTCAACTTATTTGATACTTCCTCTTGCAGTACAGTTTTTTCATTAAGTATGTAAAAAACAAACATACCTATTCTGCATGTATATATCTAATATTTGCTTCACAATATCCGTATTCTAGGAATAATATAGTCAAAATAGTAACAATACATACATCAATATATAGAATTTATATTGCAAGCCTATATTTGAGTGATCTTGATTGATAATGATTAAAATTGATGAATTGCAAGAGCAGCTTCAGCTTGCACCATAAATATGCAGATTTGTAAAGATCCGTACGATCACTATATTGATGTTTAGCATTCTCAAAATAGTATTTTGAACAAAACAATATGGTTTATGTAGATAAAACATATATCATATATATATGACATGACGCACTACTATCAATCTCCAAATAGCCTCTTTTTGTCATCAGGTTCGGCATAGTACGGTTGTGCACCTATGAATAGCGGCAGCGCAGGGAAAGCTCACATCATGTAAAGCCAAGGCCTTCAACTAAGCCCCCCAATCAAATGATTCCCGTAAAAAAACGGTAAAAGAAGATATCCCGATTTAGGCTTAACCCCAAATAAGCCTGAACCAATAGAACAAGTATCTTCCAACTGTAAACCAGCAAAAACCAGCCTTTAACAACACAAGCCTGAACTTGAATATACAAAATTGTAAACCGTCCTAATTACAATAACATTGACAAAGTCTAGCCTCGCCCACCTCAAAGTCTACACTGGCAGAACAACAGGAATGTTCGGTACCACTGACCCAGATCACCTACCCTATTGCTCACGAACGCATCGTTTCACAGTCCAAGCGAGCAACTCATCATATCGTATTTGATCGTTATTGAATGCTATTAATGCATGTTTTCCCCTAAGACCACTATACAGGATATATATATATATTATTGATTGCAACAAGTCCGATCGGCAATGGAGCCAAATACCAAGAAATCCTATCGTAATAAGATCATATCAATAAACATCAAGAATATCAACGAATTTCATCACCCGAGGGACTACTACAGTACGAAAAAAAATGAAACACAGAACACCATGTCTTTATAAGCAAATAAATATATTTCAATAATAAAGATAATAATACATACTTATGTACTATAATTTTGATTGCTATTTACACTACTATTAGGCAAAGACACTGTACGCCTTGCTTTAGGTGGCACAATTTCAAAAAGAGCTTCCCCACATGTAGTCCCTACAGATATGACTTTTTTTTCTTTTAATTTCATCATACCAAATCTTAATTCCGAAAAGCTCGGTTTTTGAATAGTTTTGGCGTCACGTAAAAAAGTTTATAATATATATGTATAATAAATCTATATCTACATATATATATATACATACAAATATGCTTTGCGCACATGCAACTTCGGGTGCACGCGGCTGGGCATGCAGACCAAGTGGATAGCTAGTTATATATGCAAAATACTCAAAAATTCTCCGAAAAAGCCGATCATTTAAATAGAAACCCGGTGTATATATTACCTTGAACCTTATATATTTTCCAGTTATTCCCCACCAAATAATAACAAATAAGGGTATTAAAAAACGAGCAACGAAAATAGCTCCACTCAAAAGTAAAAACTATATACAATCCCTTGGATTTAATATCTTTAAATCTAAATATACATATATATATATACATACATATTGTGCATAGAGTATGTAAATATATACTAGAGAGATCCCTCTATTTCCAATAGCAGAATTACGTAAAACACCCGTTTGATTCTTATCTACCAAAAACTATTGTAACCTTATATCAACAAAATCATTCAAACATTTCGCCATTAGCAATGACTACATAGAAAATCGTTATCATTATCAATAATCATTATATCAAGTTCATCATCATCCTCTTCATTCTCATTTTCATGAAACCGTTCCTGATAATGATCATCATCCTCGTGATTATCATTTTCTCTTCTTCTTCTTCTTCTTCTTCTTCTTCTTCTTCTTCTTCTTCTTCTTCTGCTTCCTCATCATCCTCATCCTCCACCTCATCCTCATCCTCATTTTCATCCTCATCCTCATCCTCATTTTCATCCTCATCCTCATCATCATCATCATCATCATCATCCAGCTGATTCACAACGTCGTGATCGTGATCAATGTTTACGAGGATCATCGTCATCTTTATGAGCATCATCATCATATGTATGAGGATCTTCCAGGATCATCATCAAATTTTTCATGTTTTAGATGATCATCACATTTGTGATGATCATTGATCATCATCCTCGTGATTATCATCATCTTAATCATCCTCCTCATCATGGTATTCCTCATCATCATCCTCTATCATCCTCATCATCAACATCCAGATGATAATCGTCATCCTCATAATCATTATCACCATGATAATCATCGGCATCCGTCAAAATCATCATCATTTTCATCAGCATGATTATCCGTTATTCTACCAACGTACAATGTGTCCGTACTTGAAACTGGTTTGCATATCATTTGGCTTTGGCTTGCCAGCTTGCCCCTAAACCCTGCTTCCTTCTGAATAGGATTCAATACGATCATAAAGTAAGCATCTACAGCAAAAGAAAAGGATAGTTTGATGTGGTGAGAAGAAGGATAAAGCAAATATGAAAACCCATTATCAAAAGAAACCCTTGTGACAAAATGACAGTCATATCAAAGAGAAATACAAAAAGGGGCAGGATATCGTAGCTAGAACACTGGTAGAACTCATGCAACAAACAAACTGATAAAAGAAAGTGTAAAGTCAGAAAAACTGCCAATCACGCATCGTATGCTTCTGAAAGCGAGGAATCCTAAAACAATGATGGATATACCCCAAACTTACCTCATTACACATCAAACGGCAACCCCCAAAAAGAAACTACAAAAAACTGGCGAGTACTGCTGGACGCGATCAATGATGATGACGACGGCGACGACGACGACGACGGGGACGACGACAACCACGACTACTTAGACACAGACAGGGGGACAAACTGTCGACTTGATTTCCAGAAAACCCTCACTTTATTTTGCATTTTGACCGTAGCTTTGCCCGCACTGTTTCCCGTCAGTTTGATAGGACTATCTAGGTTTTGATATAGCTATCTTGTTGCCCATATTGACATGAGTTTGGTATAACCACCATCTAAACTACAACATCACTACAACATCACCTCATTATCGTCCACATTTACGCCTAGCAGCTTGACAAATTTTGGCAAAAGCATCCTTGCAAAAGTATCATCTACAACTGTAAAAAGAGCATTCTCCTCCAAGGGGTGAAGATTTGATATGACCATGTAGCCGACAAGATAACACTTTCATCGTCCACCTTACACCTAGACATTTGGACAGACTTTTAACTCAGTTTCTTCCAAAGGCCCACAATTTTTACGACCTCACATTGTCTTGAAATTTAGACTCAGACCCATTTCTCTGTCATGCCAGCTATGCCTGCAGTTTTGATGATATAACTCAAGATATCATAACCATCTAGACTGCTACATGGATATATCATTGTCCCCACTTACACCTAGATTTTTTGGACAAACTGTGAACTCAAGTTCTTCAAACCCCATGAAATGTTTACTAAGATTTGACTTGCGTTCTTGCCAGATGCTGCACCACTCGCAGTTTTGGCCTGCTTTTCTTACACCATTTAGATATGCTGAATCATGTTGACATGTTTCCTCATAATCTTGCGTTCGGACCAGTATCATGATCGGGCCGCCAGGACGTTGAGGGAAGGAGGATCACGATTACAACTTACAACTGACCGTGAGACTGTTCCGAGAAGTGATCTCAGAAAGCTCAAGGATAGAACTGCCTCCGGAAAGTTGCCACACTAACTTACACATCACAACTACTGGCAAGACTAATTGATAGCGAGGCAGGGGCTTCACAATGCACAAACCCAGGCATGCAAGCCAGCAAGCTCACCCGACCCAATACTTTTATTTTGACCAACACACTTTGCACAAGCATCGCTAAGCCACATCTTGTGGAAAGATATAAGACCTGCACATCACAGTGCAAAGCCTAAAGGTCAGAGCGTCCTCTGCAAGCTGATTGCCTCCAGCTGTTGACTTCAAGAACCCTTAGGACATTCATGCATCCAAGTCATCCAAGCATAATTCACGAAACTTACAATGATCGAAAGCAGAAGCTTAGAACCCTTGAAATATCGCTAGCAATCCAGTACTTCAGGTCAAGATGGCTATCCCCAATGATTGTGCCGAGAAAGGATCAAGTACAGACCTTTTTGATCAGTTTTGCCTCCTTGTCAGGTTGATGTTGTAGACTTCAGTACAAAAGTCGCGGGTGCTTGAGCTGCTTGCCTTGCTTATAATTACAGTGTTCTGGGATGTTCTTGGCTACATCATGTGGAGCATTGCGGCAGTTCGAGTGCCCGGTCTTTCTGCATTGTCAATTGTCATTCATCCACCAAACGAACAGTGATAGTTTTGTTGTCACTGCTATCGCTGGTGCTTGCTGCATGCTGCATTGCCGTGTACCTTTTCTGTCGCAGTGAATGAATGCTTAGTATAAGCTGCCGCCCAGATTGGCTGTCTTTTCCTTCCCACATGGTACATCTATGTACATCTCATAACCATCTAGCTCCTTCAAGCTGTTCCAAGAAACTGTCATGATGGCTTCATGCGTGACACCTGCCAACAAAACATAACAAAACAGAATGAAACATGCCTTTCTGAAGAAAGGGCCTTCATCGGAGGAGCATGCCCTTAAGGCAAGGGTCCAGGAGGACGAGGCCTGTAGCCACACAGCAACTGTGTTGATGTGCTTGAATTTTTGGCAATTGCTCCATCCCCCGCTGCTTCAACGTGGCGGCTCTGAGTAATTACTTCGTGTGTAATTGTGTTTTTTGCACGCTTATATTCTTTGGTCTAGGTGCGTAGACAATACGTATATATATATATACATATATATATATGTCTATATATATATATATTATGATATTTTCATATATATTCATATATCACATGTAGCGAAAGCATGTGTTATATAGAGATCTTTGCCCGTCACTGAGCTGTGGGCACAGAAAGTGGTAGTGGTACAACCACAGGCCTCAGGCAAGCCCGCAAAACATGTCCTCTCTCGCAAGCACATACAAAGGACGCAAACTTGCCCAAGACACAATATTTCAAATCGAAAGCTGATGACACAAAAGTCTTTTCCAATAGGTTGCACGATAGTCTAAGCGAGCAAAGATAGAGAGAGCATGAGAGAGCAGATGTAAGTCATTATTAGGCCGCAGGAGAATGAAGGATTGAGCATTTTCTGGATCTCAACATAGGTGAATCCCAATATACGTGCGATTTAGTCTTCGGAGGAAAACAAATCGATTTCAGCCACCTCACGAGTTTGTAAAGCAGTGGTCATTCCAATTATTCTGCTCGTATACTTCGTCTTGCTCGCTTTGCACATGACTGCGCCGCGCTGCAGTGTCCTCCGAATCTGAAATCTGCTTTCACTACCTGCGCTTGGCCTTCAATCTTGCAACCTCTACTGAGAGGGACTCATCCTTGTGTATGCAGCCCTATGCACTCCTTGCAAAAGCTATGCCTGCAGTTCAGAGGACGTAGACGTAGTCAGTAAAACTTTCTAGTAAAAATTGGGTACACATCCACGAGAGATATATACTCAACGGCAGGTCGGAAAAGTGAGTTTGGGGCAGGATTTCACATTCCAGGGCATGCTCCAGTCCAAGGTATGCTTGAAACACCGGAAGTTGCTGATACTGAGAACTTGGCGGTCTTGGCCGCACAGGGCCTGGGTCAGACCTTGCAAGTTTTCTAATCGAGAAAGCAGATTCAGCTTGGACTCTCGTAGACGCTCATAGACTTAGACCATTTCCAGCCCGCCTTGAAGCTTCCCAACCAGCCTTTGCCCATGCCACTCCACCCTGTCTGCGCTTGCAGTGGTGGAAACATGTGGAAACATATGGAAACATGATGCAATCATGAAGTGGCACTAAAGTGTATCTTTCCTGTCTTCTTCCTGTCCGAAAGTACTGTGACTCTGTTCCATGCCTGAGCCGCATTGCCTGGCACTCTTGACCGGCAAAGCCAGCTTTTCATGTGACTGACACGGTCCTCCGCTCCACTCGTTTTCTCTGTAATCACAAGTGAGCGACCTTGAGCTGTTGATCATCAAGTTACTGTAAGTTAAACAGTATCACTTTTTACTTTTTCAAAAAATGCTAGTTGTTAATCTTTTCAAAAATCAACCAGGGCCTTTAGCAGGCATAGGAGGCCTGACACGCCAAGCAATCACGTAAAATGAGCAAAACAAAATGCAACAATGATGTAATAAGAGAATTGGGAAATAAAGTTTTGTTTCATTATGATGTTGTATCTGTAACCAAATATTACATATACACCTGTGTCAGCACAAAGTTGATTCCAGAGCCTCTGTAAGGTCGACGCTGCCATGAGGCTCGCATCTGGTTGCAAAGCAAATTTACGAATGCATCATTGAGCAAGTCGAATCAATCAATCGATCAATGTTCAAAAATTGCTAATGAAAGCAGATTTATCTGCGAAATAACTTCTAGGAAAACAGCCGCCGAAAAAAGTATCCGGGTCCCCCATCTAAATCTATTCACCATGGACACGTAAACAAATAGTCAGCAAAATATTATACCCAGGTGAAAGAGAACACCATGATTCATCTTTGTTGACACAATAGCAAGTGCCATTTCAATTGCGGCAATCAAAGATACATAGATACTTTGTGCGTGGGGCAAAGACTTTGAAAGATTGATTCCGGAATGATGAAGAGATGAGCTCAAGCACAAAATAAAACAATGCCAGATTTGCTTGCAGGCCTTAGTTGCTGGTCAGTTGCTTGTTTCCGCATTTCAGAAAGTGGTATATAATTACTACTGCATCTCAAAGCATAGCCTATGTTCCATGTCTTGAATGCAAGAATTGCAAGACACCAACGACACATATCATACTCTCTGAGATGCAAAACGGTGGCGGCGGCGGCCTGATCTGATTGACTTGCATCGGGTGCTCTTCTTGTGTCCAGCATCCATATCTACTTTTCCGAGCCCGTTCATCTCACTTTACAAATTGCACGGTGAGGCATGGGCATCTTGACTGGAAGAACTTCGAGAGGTTTATTTTCCTGAACTGGCCTCGCCCAACCAAACACACAAAGTTAAGGGATGGGTTGCATGCCATGATTTCTTTGCCAAGATGCATCTAGCTGAACATTCTGCCAGTCGTGCTTAAAACAGGATTGCAATCAAAGATTGGTCTTGGGTGGCAGAAACTTGACGAGCTGGGCAACAGACAGGGGAGGCATCCCAGCTGCAATGACCCTGATAGCTTCTCTGTGATCACATGACGTGATGAAAACTTGATCGCATGCTAATTCACGGGTGTGTTTTTGATTGCAGGTGTCGTAATTTTAATGCAAATATCAACTAACATAGAGCCAGGCCAGCTGGGGCTGAAGTTTCAGGGGAATGGGGAGTAGAAATTCCAAAAAGCACTTGCCTGTAAAATTGTTGAAAACGAAACACCACCACAACAACAAACAACAAACGACAAACAACAAACAACAAACAACAAACAACAACCAACAAACAACAAACAACCAACAAACAACAAACAACAAACAACAAACAACCAACAACCAACAACAACAGCAACAGCAACAGCAACAGCATCAACAACAACAACAACAACAGCAACAACAAACACAACAACAAACACAACAACAAACACAACAACAAACACAACAACAAACAACAACAAACAACAAACAACCAACAAACAACACACAACCAACAAACAACCAACAACCAACAACCGACAACAACAAACAAGAACAAAGAACAAAGAACAAACAACCAACAAACAACAAAAAACAACAAACACAAGAACAACAAGAACAACAAGAACAAACAACAAACAACCAACAAACAACAAACAACCAACAAACAACAAGAACAACAAGAACAACAAGAACAACAAGAACAATAAGAACAATAAGAACAACAACAACAACAACAACAACAACAACAACAGAAGTAACAACAACAACAACAACAACAACAACAACAACAACAACAACAACAACAACAACAACAACAACAACACAATCTACTAAACGGTTGACAACCTCTTCCTATGATTTGACGGTTGCGAGCATGATCCGAGAATCTTCCGAGCATGAACCCGTCAGTCCCCCCGTTCGCCGAGGTTACCTTTTGCCCTTCGAGAACGCGTTTTGCATCGAAAAGCACGGCGTTTCGGGCGCCGGCTGCCCTTCAAAAAGTCGTCCCACATCACCAAATACTGCCCCTTCACTGAAAAGTGGCAAGCGCACGCTGCTTTGCTGCTCGACTCATCTACTTTCTCTGCTGTGCTTGTGGTAATTTCAAAAGTCCGTACATCAAAAGTTTCTCAGCTAAACTTCCTTTGAAGGTATATAAAAATATATTCAGTATATTCAGCTGTCCTGCCTCACCGTCTCCTCACAGAAAGATTCTGCTTCCACCACCTACGAGGTCCAGTTGCTTGTCCACTTCCCTGAGCATTCCTGAGCATTGAATTTTCCAGCCTGCTCAGGTTGTCCACAAAGCTCAAGCTGGCACTTTAGCGCATCCCTTCTGACCTGAGTGTGCAAGATACAAGTGCACATCGGAAAGGAAACCCCAACCAACAGTCTGCAGTTTCAGTGTAGCGATTTCTTTGGAAGGGACGATTACCCTGGCCCCTGTCTTCTGCTGCACCGACTTCTCCCAAGAGCCATCCCCGAGAACCTGTGTCAAACCAAAAAACCAGTGACGATGCCGAAAGAGTGTCCAGAAGTCCAACAACACCATGCATTTGACTCAGTTGAATTGAATGTCCAAAAGGACTTTGGTACCGGCAACGCTGCAGCATGTCCATGCGACATACAACAATGGCAGATCTTTCACATAGTCGCGGATGAGATCGTATTGCATGCCAAAGGATATTTCTGAGGTTTGCACCCGAGAAGCAATGTGTGTATTGTAACTTTTTTGGGGGACATCTTTTCGTTTTGATTCGAAACTGGACAAGTCTTTGAAACCTCTCGGCTGCCAAATTTTCATGCCGTTTTTGTATCGCAACTCATACTCAGGTAGCTTTTGAGAAAAATTATCCTGAGGGAAATGCATCGCAAAGCCACTGGCATCTTTTGGCGACGCTTCGGCGTGTCCACTTCGATCCAAACTTGGATATTAGTGCTCATGAGCAAACAATCCTAAGGATCCTATCAGGGCCTTCCCACTACTGCATGCTGAGGTTTGAACATGACTTGTTTTGATTCCTTGATGTGATAGTCACTGATAGTCCCTTTGACGACTATTTTGCGCTACATTTGTTTTGTCAATGTCACTGGATGTTGCCTTCATTTTTCAAAGTGTTCGCTTCATTTCCTTACTAGATGTTGTTTCACTAGCCTTAAACTTCCTGCTACGGAAAATTCATGAAAATTCCCTATCAAAAGGAGCAAGTATCTGTGAACATGGCAGTCCTATGCCCATACCATGTGAACGCTTCTTCTTCTTGGACAGAAGGTATGTTTTTGGGATCATTTTGAAGATTCGAAGTGGCGCTTTGAGCTTTTGGTACATCGACATTTCCATTGCACTCCCACCCCCGACAAAAAAGTTCAAGTGTGAAAGGGCCTACAAGCAAGGGGCATCGCTTTCGAGACTCCGCAACTTTTTTCACAAAACGGAGTTTACGCAAGCGCAGTTTATCGTTTCTTCTTCAGATGCTCTTGAAAGTTTGGTTGCAAATTTTCTATAGGTAGTTGCAAAGGGTAGGGGTAAAGGAGGAAGCAAGTTGCAAGCAACCCAACAACCAACCTGCCAAAGTAGGAGCTGAACCAGGTCACTGTTCATGTTGTCACTGGAATTGTGTGCACGTTGTGGGGTATGTTCCACTACGCTGCTGCAGTGTGCCCAAGGGTTCTGTTGTTGAGGCCATTCTCATGCACAGAGACATTGTCTCACATCCCCATTCAGTTGATGGATATTGTTGAATTTCAACTCGCCTGCAAATAACATTTACACTCTTTACCACACCTGAAGTCTTCAGGGAAGAGTTCAGCTGTTGATCTAAATGTTTCCTCTCAGCTCTTTGTTGATCAAGTCTCATTGTTGTAGACAATGTTGTTGGACAGAAGTCCCTGTTCACACACAAACACACACAGCACGAAAATTGACGGGATGTCAAAGAAGGTTGCCCTTGTACATAAGAATTCGCAGGTACTGTGGACTTTATAGGCGAAGCGTCCATGACCATTTTATGTGACTATTTACCTGTAAGGCGCTGCTTCCATGAGAATTTACATGAATTCAGGGAAGTGAATTTTGCCACGGCGATCTGCAGCGCGGAGGAGGCGTATGATATGAACAGAGACAAGGTAGTGAGAGCGAGCTAGTGAATAAGTCAGTACTTACGCAAGCAAGTAAGTGAGCAAGCTTTTAAGCAAGCAAGGAAGTGAGGGAGTGAGCAAGTCGGAAAGTAAGCAAGCAAGTAAGCAACAAAATAGGTAAGAAAGTAGGTAGATGTATATATATATATATGTATATATATATATATCATATATATATATATCATATACAGTATATCATAAAGTAAGTATATACCTATATTATATTGTAAAACTCTCACTCATCAACTAAGAAGTAGATATACAACTAATTTACTACCTAACAAACTAGCCAAGAAACTTGCCAACTATTTATACAGCAAACCAGCCAACAAACGAATGAACGAAAACATAAAGCATACTACGCAACTTATATAGTAAGAAATAAGAAAGGAAGCAAACAACACGCAAGCAAACACGCAAACATGTTCTATTCCTTTCCGTCGATGTCGTGTTATGCTTCGGAATTTCATACGGCCTGAAGAGTCAAAGCTTGGTGTCTTTGGTGTCCGGCAAGCAGAAATTCAATTGAACGTATGCGTGAAAACATGTTTCTAGAACAAGGCTATGATTGCGACAAACTGATTTGTGTTCACTAAGATTTAGTTCTACTTGCACAGCACACCCGCGGAAGCAAAGGAAGATACTGTATATAATTACCTTTCACTTTCAAAGTCAATTTGCAAGACATATATACATAAATTCGACGAAAGCATGAGCATTAAAGTTGCCCGCTCAAAAAGCATGCTATTTAAGTCGTTGGCTGACTTGTGATTTCCGCAGGCATGTATATTAGTCTATGGTCCCATGTTTTTGGAATGTTGTGCACAACGGAAAATCGTTGGCTTCAAAGTGTCCTAATTGGACATTTTTGGTATACAGTATACATATACACGATGACATTACATCATGTGATTTTCATTAAATTCATGCATGATACCTGGATCCTATGCAATCATCACTACTGACATGGGGATTCAGGATGAGAATCGTGCCAGAAAAAGCTGACCGTGATGCAAAGGACGCCGTGCCAGTGCCTTGTCTGCGAGATGCAAAGGAATGTCGAAGACTATGCTCTCCTGCACATCAGCCGGACTGTTTTACTGTAAGCCATTTGCTGAGCCGGCTGAAGCTGGGGAGTGCTGGCACGCACATTGCGAAAGACAAGGATCATATGATAGTCACAAACAATACGACCAAGATGGAGCAAGCATTCAATAGGAGCAAATGAGAAGCTAGCTAAATGGACATTCGTTTGATGGTTCACGGGTGAAAACCACGCATGGTTGTCATTGCGCCAATCAAGCCTTTGGAGTTGTAAGCACTCAAAGTAAAATGTCCATAGCTAGTAAGCCGTAAGCCGCCTGTTTCAAGATTGTACGCTTACAATTCAATCCGTAGTGGGGCAGGATGTTTTGATATCTTCTGCCAAATCCTGTGCCATTATCTCGACATAATAAGCTGATGCTTGCAGCAATCTCCAAACTAAACAGGCAAAGGACTACGCTGAATACAGACTTGAATATCAAAAATGTGATGGAACTTAAAAAGAGAGAATGTCATATCTGCTAAGGTTCTTTCCATATCTAAGTCTTCTGTAACCCTCTACTTATCTGCCGAGTTGACCCGCGAAACAAAGCTTGAACTCTTTTGTGCTTCTTCGACGCCTCTGCTTTGCTTGCCCTCCAGATTTTAGCCATAACGCTTACCCCCCACACCTGTAGTAGGGAATCCAATCCCCTGAAAAGCTTGAAGTTCAACCATTCAAAAGGTTCTGAAGTGTGCAATGGATGGAAGCTCCGGAGAATTCATTTACTAGGTGCTTTAAAGCGCGCGCTGTTTGTCTTTCAATCCGGCACACCTTTTCATGCTCAACCATACCGGATAAGTTGGAAGGGTACAGCATGATTGAAACTTTGCAAAGCGAGAGCTATTGAGGAATGACATTCGTGTCCTCGTCGCTGACACCTCCAATAGCATGTGGTGCACAACCACCAGCTGTTGCTCTGCCTGTCTCAAAAATGGACGGATTGTTCCAAGGACTCAAAAGAACTTTGGAGTCTTCGATGATGCCTGCTATTGCCACCTGTGCGCGAGCAGCTTGCGCAGCTGCTGCTGCACGTGCCACAGAAGCAGAAAGTACTGCGTCCTTCCAGAAAATAATCATGGAATATCATGGATATGTATTGCAAAAAGTTGAGTTGAAACTCACCCGAATGAAGCCTGCTGGCCCTGGCCGGTTGTGACAAGGCCTTGGAAAATGCACACAATCCATGTCCAAAAGTAGATCTCTAAATTCAGGATCAATGAAGAACACAAATCCCGACATAGCATTCGGTATGGGAGCTTTTCAGCTAATTGGCACTGGCTACCTTTCACTGCGGGAGTTCAATATGTGTCTGTTGCTCTGAGCGCTCGTCTCTGCAAGGAACCACCAAGGACCTGCATGAAAAGTGTCTTCCAATAATCATTTTGAAAGTGTAATGTAAAACAAATGCATCCAGAAGGCATAAAGCTTGGTTGCATTCCCAAGAGATCCCAAGAGTAAATACTGCTGATCGAATATCAAAACGTCGATCGTGCCGGCTGCAGTAAAAGATTTTTTTCGGGATCAAACAAAAACATCCCAAAAGGATCAAAAAAATATTCGGGATACTGTAAACAAAAATTGCATTTTGGAACTGCGGTGGGGACTCTGTCCATTTAGAGGGAGGACTGGAGCATGCAAGGGACAGAGGACGGATGGACCAGGAGGACCAGGATTTTTTTTTTGTTTGATCCTACTTCCTGGTTGATCCTAAATATGTGTGTTTCATCCTACTATATTTTTTTGATGCTCATGCCGAGTTTGTCGGCCTGGTCACAATGTTACAAAAGAATTGCGTAGAATTCATACATGTGCTCTGCAGATATGTTCCATCACCATTCTTTTGCAATAGCAACTTCCAAGCGCGTAATGGCATGGTAAAACATCTGTACAAGCAGAAAATTGCGAGGGGACATATAACTTACAAGCAAAAAACACTGAGACCTATGAACCAAGTGGGTGGAATTCTGAGTCCTGACTTGCTAGTGATTGCATTGCCGCAATTATTCTGAATGACTCGCATTCCTCACATGACTCTTTCACCGCTGGCCATTGGCAACAGGGTGAGCAGGGTGAGTCCCAAGGGACCTACCTGCATCTCGATAGTATGGCGAGTAAAGATTGTTGCTTGAGGCAAATGCAACAAATTCCAAATTTGGGCTTTCAGGCAGCCAGGATTTAGGTTTCTGAAAGCTAGGTCGTTGAACCACAGTCCGCATATTGGAACTGGATTCTGTGGGCCGATCAAGCCTCATGTAAATTGGGCTCCTGTTGGGAGCCACCATTTCTCATTTCATCTTTTGGTGTTGGCATCAACCTTGCTCACTCACCACTAGATGATGCTGGAAGTGAGTCGTAACCTTGGAAAATCAGGGAAAAGCCAAAAAAGAAAAGGCTTGTCAAAGGAATTGGCTTCACTGGCTGCATTTCCAAGTCCATGACCACTTCTTCTGTGTAGCGAGAGCAAGGCTGCTAGGACAATCACAACGGCACTTCCAAATAGACCTGAATGTAAGAGGAGTCTCACGAATGGGGCCGCTTGGCAAAAGAAACAAACTATGGAAACACGCTAAGACGACAACAGGAAAATGCAAAGGATCTGCTGTAAGTCTCACCTTGGTGCACAAGAGTCAACGTCTTGAAACTAGTCGAATCTAATGAATTTGTTGTAAGACAATGCAAGAAGTTGGGGCTCCTACGGAAACTGGTATCCCACAAGCTCGTCTCCGGAATTTGCATCTCTTGCATGGCGACCTCTTGGCTGGATGGCTGAAACTGGCACTGTGACTTTCAATGACATCTCTTTAGGCCCTTTGAGAATGTTCAAGAAATGTCCAGACCAAAGGATTATTCTACTGTATCTCAAAATAATTTTCAAGAGAGTCAAAACCAACAAAGAGAACCGAAGGGACGTTTCACTGCAAGTGCCTTGGAAACAGGTAGTGGACTTCTGCTTCCAGCGCTTCTGGTACTTCTCATCGCCTTTTCCATGGTTCATTGCGGATGTCTTGAGTTGAGGGTATTCCGGATTTGGAGTCAAGAGGTTGCTTTAGAGTATGAGGGTCATTTGGCACTTTGGCGATCCAACTGGAAAAATGTTCACAAAAACATCAAACACACATCGACCTCTTGCTGTGATTGTTGTGAACGTTCGCTTTTCACTGTCCTTGTTGTCAACATTGTCACACCCGTCGCTGCTGTTCATTGCTGGCATTGTTGCTGCTACGGGTTGCACTGGAAGTGCTGCGGCTGCAGTGGGGATAGCGGTGGCAGTGGTGGCTGAGGTCGTCTTCGCCGCTGTAGCTGTTGCCGACGCTTGTATTTCTGATGCTCGGGGTTTAGCGAACAAGCTACGGCTGAGACTGTACAGGCGTCATTTCCTTTGCCTGGGTCAAAGGGGCTGAAACCGTTTACAAAAAGGTATTGGCACCGAAGTGTATCCCTTAAGCTGAAGCATGCTGTGAGTTGAATTGATTTCCGAATCCTTCTGGGTTGGATTGCATGGTTCTTCCCATCTTGCACTTCTCCTTTTCTGTGACTCCCAAGGCATGTACATATATGCTATTTGTATGCATGTATGTATGTATGTATGTATGTATGTATGTATGTATGTATGTATGTATGTATGTATGTATGTATGTATGCATGTCTGCATGTCTGCATGTCTGCATGTATGCATGTATGCATGTATGTATGTATGTATGTATGTATGTATGTATGTATGCATGTGTGCATGTATGTATGTGTGTATCATATGTATGTATGTAACGTATGTATCGTATGTATCGCATGTATCGCATGTATCGCATGTATCGTATGTATCGTATGTATTGTATGTATCGTATGTATCGTATGTATCACATGTATCATATGCATCTATGCCACGTCTGCTGCAGCAGTATTTCTCTGTTTTCTTGAGTTTTCATTTACAGAGCCTGCTTTCCTCAAACGGATCAGTGCCCTGAGAACCACGCAGCTTTCTTTGCAGCTTGTCTTGGAGAATCTAGCAGCTCGTATCCAATAATCCTGATTGGGCCTCACTGGCGACTTTTTTCAACGATGAAAGAGCATGAAAAAATAATGTTTTCATTTTGTTAATAAAATTGTTCATTTTTTTTCAAATCCCAATACTTTGCAAAATACTCAGGTTGTTGCCGTGGGTTGCCTCCCGGCCATCCTGCATCTGCTTCAGGCGAGTACGATTCTGATAGCAAATTTTCAAGTTCGGTATTTTCTTGTCATGAATTTCAATCAAAAACATCCCCGGTTTTGGAGACAATACCTCCCAGCCTCGAGCCCTCTAAAGGCATCAATAGACAGCAGGTACTTCATAACCTCAAAACACTGCATACACAGTAAATACATGGAAATACAGCTACATGTTACAGGGAGGAGTGTGTGAAGCTGCAAAATCTGGAAGTTTTTTGTTCCCAGCGTTGTCCTGCCCTATTTCTTGTTATCTTCCGCTGTGCCAAAGAACACCAGATTTTCATCAGACGCAATTCCCGAGGAACTGGCAGCATCTGAAAGGTGATAATGCATAGGATGAGTGATCTGCACCTTGCCCAAATTCAAACTCAGTGTCCAACTTTTTCTGCTTGCGAACTGCCAAAACTCAACGGCTCCAAGATTCCTGCAACCACCTCATCGAATGAGCCATGGTGGCCTCAATGCAGCTCCCACAAGTCAAACTGCAGAAACCCAGTCGGAAGGATTGAGAGCCACCAGAATTCGATGGAAATGATGGACACCGCGACATCGAATCGACAGCGACACTGGCGACGACAGCAACCAAGGGAAGGAGAGTGAGGAGGACCACAAAGAGCGCCATAAGGACAAGTCAAGGACGATAAAGAAGATGATGATGATGATGATGATGATGATGATGATGATTCCCTGGGGACGGGCTGCCTCTTGGTAGCTGCTTGAAACCTTCTCGGGATGGCAAGAACCCCGGCTGCCATTCACTCTTCGAGCATTCTGGGGAGATTGTTTGTCGACGACGGCATCAGCTCATTGAGCGCTTGAATTTCGACGATGCCATTGGGGGCAACGAAGAGGTGCCTTCCATGCTACTTGCTGCCACTTGTTCTAGGTGTTGTTGGCCCATTCTTATTTTCAGCTTTTGGCATGTCTACCGGATCTGGCGATGATGCCTTGCAGTTTTGACTGGTATATCGCGAGCAGCTCCTCTGCCACAGGCCAGTGTACCGACATGGAACTAGCACCCCGACCCAGGTGGCCAATGCACAGCTCTTGCCAAGGGGCACAAATAAGTAGTCCTGTTTGGCGCCTAGATTTCTCTGTCGAAGGTGATTTTTGCTAATTCAACCGTCTGACTTTGCTTTTCATGGCAGTGGCCTTTATTGGGCGAAGCCCGCATGCATTCCCAGCACAGAGTTGCACGCTCAAACGCTTTGCGCAGGTCCTTTGTGTACAGTGACAAGTGATCCTGTTAGCCATGTGGGCTCAGAACCTTCGTGTGGTCATGGCTGTTAACCATGCGTGAGGGGCGTGTACTAATCTGAGCCATGGATTTTGTCAACTCTGGTATGAACAAAGTGATTGGGATTCTTAGAGATGCTACCTTTCGAAAAGACCTCTGCAACTGTGATTTGAATACATCCGTGGTTTTTCGCATTGACAGGGTTTTGACGATGGATGATTTTTCAACAAGTGCCGAATGTTCAGTCGTGGCTACAAGTGGGTGTATGCAGACATTCTTCTGGGGCCATGATTTGACTGCGAAGGGTTGTAATCATTCCAAGGTGACATCTTTCAGGACCAAATTTAGTGACAATCAGTGGAAAAGCGTAGCCAAGGATCATGATTTGATGATTGCTGTTGGGGCAAAATTTCAAGATGGTTTCCTTGACCTTTCACCGTTGACATGTGGCATTTTGCCTTTGCATAGAGTTAGGCATTTGTACAACAATCAGGATAGCATTGTGATCACCGAACTGTTTTCCGGAAGTTTTTCTGGTTGGACACACGGGGTCAAGTCGCTGGTTGGTCAGGGTGTCAAGTTACACCATCGGTGGGCAGTGGATAGAGATCCAGATTGCATTGAAGCTTATTCCAAATCCCATTCACCCGATATGGTTGCTACCACACAACAACAGTTTTGGGAGGAATTTTGGCAGATGTCTGATCGCAATGAATCTGGGAAAGAGCATGTGCTTATCCATTCTTCCATAGGAGACAAATGGTGGCTCTCTGCATTCCCTGAAACAATTGACATTTGTGTTGCATCACCGCCATGCCCTCCATGGGCGATCACCAATTCGTCACCTGGTTTCTCTAGAAGTGATGGTTTGACGTTTGTTCACATGATGGCATATATGGCGTGGATCAGACCCAAGATCATCATCATTGAGAATATTGCGACCATAGTACGACATCCTCACTGGAAAATGATTGTTGCATTATTCCACTGGGCAGGTTTTAACATCCGAGGCTTTCACAATCTCAACTTGTTGGATCACATCCCACAACGACGAGATCGAATGATATTGATTGCTACTGATACCAGATTGGAATTCAATGAAAACCACATCTTTGATCGATGGCCAGTCAATAGACCTTTGTCCCTGAAATCATATGATGCGATTATTCATGATTTGGATGCATGGACTGATTACACTAGCATTAGTGAAACGGAAATGAAGCTATACACTGACGTGTCGCTTCTTCCTAGGGATGCCACTGTTTCAGGTCATCAGAAACGATCCAAACGTGATTTGCAACATTACCGATTCCGAGATGAAGATTCGCATGCAGCATGTTTCATGACAAGTTATGGAAGACCATGTGAAGTGAAGGATGAATTACTTGACCAAGGGGGTCTCTATGGCAGCTTGTTGTTGCAGGGGAATAACATCAGAAAGTTTTCTTTGCCGGAAATTGTCATCTTGCAAGGGACGAGTGGACCGTGCTGGATTTCAAAGAACATTCGTCAAGCATTGAAGATTTTAGGAAATTGTATCGCTGTACCACATGCATTGTGGGGAATCATCAATGGCCTGTTTTTTCTGCAAAGTTTTTCCAGGGAGCAGATGCCTGATGTTCTTTTTTCGCGATCATTAGCCAATCATCTCACTGCATCAAACATTGCCTGGGAATCAGAAGATGGTGGGTTCCGTTTTTCTTTCGGGGTGACATCATTGATCATTTTCCAAGGACGATTCCGATGATGACCTTCATTAAAGTTGAAGTCAGATGTGCAACACAAGAATATGTCATCTTTTGCCATTCGAATTTGCCGTTGCGTGGGATTTTGAAGTGTCTTACCCAAGCATCAATGCCACAAGTGTTAGAGATTCGTCTGAACGGTGCAAAAGGTTGTAGTATTTCTTTGGACGATGAATTTATCACAAAAACACGTGACATTGTCGTCAATGCAAATGTGCCATCGCGACTGATGGTGTCAGAGGAAAGTTTTCGATCAGAGGGTAGAAGAAATTCCTTTGTTTGCATTTTCACCCAGGAAGGGATTATCGTGGTTCCCAAATTTCGGGGTATCAAAGTTGGTGACATTCGGGATGTGGTGCATCACTGCCATTTCTTGACTCATGGGCATGAAACCTGTTTGTATCAAAACCATGTTGGAGTGATCTGGCAATCGGATGAACTTTGCCCTGATTGTATCCTAGTGGTTTCTAAGAATGAGAAGATTCTACGAAAACCATTACATCGCATCAAGATTGTCCCGTTCCGTAGAGCGTTTCAAACTTTCATTGGGATTGCAGGCCAAACAGAGATTCGTGATTTGATCCTTTTTTTGGATACGCATCACATCAGACAAGCCATTCAAGCATTCGGTTGGGAGTTTGCCTCGTTGATCCCAAGATGCGACTCAGAAGAGCATTCGATCGTGTTGGCAGCTAGAGCAGGGGCATTGCCGATGCACTTTGACTCCATGAAATCTTTGATCCTCATTCGTGTTTTTGCAGCCCAAATTGAAGATGTGTCTCGATCTTTGCTTCCGGGGTTTCCTGAAGCTTTGAGCTGTGACTTTGTGACAGTCACCATCCATCTTGGGCATGATTGCATTTGGAAAGGACCATTTCCCAAGAGATGTCAAATACAAGTGTTGTTTGATGCTGTGTCGATGACTGCAAGAATTTTCCTTGAAGAAACGCCAATGACTCTTCTGATGAATGATCAATATATCGATCCACTCTCTTTTTTGGAAAGTTTGATTTGCGATCGTTGCAAAGAGATTGAGATGTCTCTGGTGTTTTCTCCACCCGGAATCGAAGTCACCACAAACAACACATCAGGATCAGAAGCAACAGTGACAGGTGAAGATATTTCGGCACATCATTCTCCTTTTAGTATTTCAAGTAATCCGGATTGGATCAAGATGGAAACTGATTCTCTCAATTGCTTGACTTCAAAAGTGTTGGAGACAATGTTGCAAAACCGTACATGTGATCAGAGTTGCCAATTGATGCATTTTGAGCAGTTGCAACTACTGGACGATGATGATGGTATGAGTATAACTGCCACAGTTGATCGAGTTTCAGAGGTTTTGCGATGCTTTCAACTTCTTGGACTGGAGGGTATTTTGCTGCAGTTGGGATGGACGATTCAACAGAAACACACGCATGACGACGCTGGGGTACTCCACAAGATCATGTTGATTCCCACTCCATCACCTACTTCAGTTGAATACAGATATTGTTCCAAGACCCAGATCAAATCGGTAATTTCCTCTGTGTTATTTGCATTCTCATTACCTTTCCACACTACCAATGGTGAAGGAATGGTTTTGGTGCGTATCAAACTTTGGAATGCATGGATTTTTCGTGGCTTTCTCAAACGTGATACACAGATTGCATTTCTCATTGATTCCTGGGATGTTCCCATGAAGTTTATCGGTTCACCAAATATCCTTAGGATTGTGAGCAAAGGGAAAGGAGTCAATCCTGACAGACTCATCCAAGACTTTGTTGATGCAACTGACGGTGATGATACGCCACAGATCAAATTCATGTTGCTGAATGGGCTTCATGGAGGAGGCAAAGCATCGAAACCAGATGAAAGTGTCCGAGCCAAAAATGCATTGGCAACATTTCTTTGGAGAGAGGTGCTGACCTGCAAGTGACATCAATTTTCACCGAAAAGGTCGTCACAACAGCCGGACAGCAAGCCATAAATCACATCCTGCAAATTCAGCAACCAGGTGCCAAACTGGCTGCATTGCGCAAGATTGCAGATTCTTTGGTTTTGAAAATGCCGGACTTATCCACAGTTGATGCCCAAAGGAGATCAAATGTTCAAGAGAAGGTCAAAGCACAGAATTTTGCAAATCATATTCCACACCCATCAGAGTTTCGATTGCAAGAGGATTTCTTTTTGAACCAAGATGAGACTCACTGTAAGCAGATTGAAACTATTCAGGCAGGGTCATCTGGAGTGGCACTGATGTCTGCAAAGGATGCTGTTCCATGGTTGCAGACTGACAGTCAGATTTCCCAAGACGAATTAGCAGCTTTGGTGTTAGGCACTTGTCCATGCAGTGACACGAAAAGGTGCCACAGGATCATTGTGCCTGCATTCGATCAATCTAACAAACCTGTTCTGTTATCAGCTTGCTTGCATAACCTGGGGAAGCAACCATTGAAGATTCGGGAGGTTTCAAAGGCAGCAGACGTGGCAGTTTCCTCAACCACAGTCTGTGCAGTCACAGCTTTCCGTGATGAGCTGGATGTTGGTGTTTGGAATCAACTACTTGAATCCCCTGTTAAGGTGAGTTTCGATTTGATTCAACAGACAGGTTGCCAATTGTCCCTTCCATGTGCTCCGTGGGGTAGAAGTTGGAGAAGCAGTCATGGCAAGTGTGATCCTGCTGTAGCAGATAGTTTCCAAGTGCACATTCGTATCCCGTGGGCCAAGAAGGAATCATTACTCAAGACCTCTGGCATGGCTGGTATCTACATCACCCCAAAGGCAGAGGATCGGCAGTTGGATGATACGCCATAGTTTGGTTAGACAAGAACCTTGGTGACCTCAAAGTCCTTGCTGCATCGTGTCCCAAGCATTTTGGATTGGTCAAACTGGTTAAAGCCAAAGGTAAAAGAATCAATCGAGGTATCAGGTTTGTCAAAGATGATTTCAAAGAGATGTATGCTCATCTTAAACCTGGTATTGCCCCTCCGGTGCAATTGACATGTTTGCATTTTGCCAAGTTGGCACCAACACCCATTGGTGCAATGTATGATGAAGTACAAGCATGGCTGATTGAGGTGGATTGGCCGGCAAAGCCGGTAAAACCATTGGGCTCTGATGCCTGGATGATTGGGTCTGAAGTCCTTTTTGAGTCTGAATGGGCCTCATGGAACAATCAGTTGATCCTTTTGACGTGGTTTCCGCCAAAGAATCGTAGTGATAGCAAAGTTGTGGTAGCCGGGATGTCATCCAAAAAACAGAGGTGCAACATCAGACAGTTCCTCAACAGAATGAATCCAAAAATGGTGACCCTTGGGCTGACTATGTCTATAGCTCCGGTCGTGTGTTAGACATTGACAAGAAAGCAGGTGAAGTTCCAAAGACAGTCAGTGCAGTTCCACGGACCGTTACTGGTCCAATCGAAGATCGTTTTCAGAAGCAAGATAGCCAAATTTCAGAGTTGAAATCCACATTGCAGGCTTTGTCAGGGAGAATTGATCACCAAGAACAATACCAGACTTCTTTCAGGAATGATGTGAAGAAGGAATTTGATATTGTCAGAAGTGAGATGTCACAGCAAGCTGTTCAGATTTCATCCTCATTCGAGGAAACATTGAACAGGTCCCTGAGGAGACAAGATCAGCAGTTGAGCGATTCATTCACGGAGCTCAAAGCACTTATCCTTGAACGTGCTGTTCCGTCTAAAAAAGCCAAGACAACAAAGCCAAATCATGATGATGATGAGGACTTGGGTTGACTATCCAGCCAGTTGTCTCAGCCCGGTTTTCATTGTGGTGAAGCTTTGTATTTTCGTATAATTTGTTTGCATTGGAGATTCGTTGTCATGATACTGCATAACCGACAATGTTCCTTCATCTTTTTCTGCATGATCTTCAAAACATGTTTCCTCCATTTGTTCTGTACTTTTTGCCTTCCAGTCTATGGAGTGGCGTGTCGGCCGTCTCTTTCGTGTTGTGCATTGGCCATTTGGGAGCATGTGCTGAACATAATTTACCATGTGTCAGTTTTCAGGTGTGTGAAGTACGATGACATTTTGTACCACGACGCCTATCTAAAAACTGCATCTTTGTCGCAATTCGATGATCAGCGTGTGTCGCTTCGTGAGTTTTTGAGCACTCGATGTTTTTACACACGTGTTGCAACTATTGGCACTTTTGCATATCTTTTGGGTACTAGAGTGGGTGAAGCAAGTCACCCAGGACCAAAGACGTCTTTTGCTGTGATCAACCCTGCAGCGCTGTATGGAAAAACAAGTGACGTACAGACTCTGGAATCAGATGTTGTGATTTGTTCCGAAACCTCAGTTACCAAAGCCTCTATAAACGCATTTTAGAAAAGGAGTTTTCATCACTTGGTTGGTAATCTTTTTGGTCCCAAGAAGTTGGCAACAAGATTGATATTTTGGATGGAAGACCTTCTCTTAGGGGCGAATCTATTGGTACAGCTATTTTGGCAAGAATTCCTGCTAGGAGTTGTCGAACTCCCATTGCACCTTGTTTGTGGGAAACATGTCGTATTTGCACGTCTGTTGTGAGATCTGGTAGTGTTGAAATATTGGTTATTGCGTTATATGGTTTTCCTGCAAATAACAAGAGTCGTGAAATCAGTAAAATGAATGATATTTTGTTGGCTTGTGCTTTAGATATAGCCCTCACAAGTGGCATGCCTTATGTCATTGGAGGTGATATCAATTCGCAACCACAATCTTTGCCTATTTACTCTGAATTCAAAAGACATGGAGCGATTGACGCATTTGAGCTGTCGAGATTGAAATTTGGTCGCCAATTAGATCCGACATGTCGTGGAGCCACGTTTAACGACACGATGGTTCTGCACCCTTTTATAGCTCAAAGAGTCAGCAGCATTCAAGTCATTCACAATCATGCTTTTGATCCACATAGTCCCTTGGTTTTACACGTTGATATGTCGGTGTCTGTTCCTCCTGTTTTGAAATGGGATATCCCTAAAAGTTGGGTACCATTGGCACCACATGAGGAAAATTTGGAATATTTTTACAAAACCACGAGACATATGTTTTTGAAAGATCCTTATGCTATTCAATCCATTGAAGATGGACAGGTAGCCTTGGAGCAATGGTCGAAAGCTGTTGAACATAGTGTAGATCGTACGCTCGCTTTTCAACATCGGGTAGATCCAGTGAAAAATCCGACACAATCTCTACCATCCAGCTACAGAGGTAGATGTCTGCCAAGAAAACTCGTTTCACAGTCGCATAAAAACCCAGTGAAACGTGATGCATATCAAAATTATGATCCTGAGCAAGAAGTGTTTAGTGTCACAAATCGACACAAAGTCAGACAGGTTCGTAGGTTGAAATCTCTTATCCAATCTCTTGAATCTGCCTTGCGAACATACCATTCGGTGGAATTTTTTCCGAGTCAGTTGTCCATCCAACACTCCAGTGAATGGTTTGCAATTCTTCGTGCAAGAGGATATGGCAATTCATGGCAAAAATGGATTTTAAGTTTTGAACCGATTAGTTTCATTTCTCAGGCAATTCCAAACTTGGAATATCTTCGAATGATGGCAAAAGTTACAGAATTAGATTGTGATGCGGCATGCACACAAGAAAACTCTCGTAGAAAAGCCATTTTTAAGAAAAATATCCAAATTGATAATGCTGAGAATTTTGGATCTTTTACATACAAAATTATGAGAAATAAGGATACACCGAAACTTACTGAAGTACCTGCCCAGAAAATTGCACATGCATCGTTGCAACGGATGGTGAAAGGTCAACCATGTTGTGCAATTCTTCGTGACCGAGTGTCATTCATGACCCAGCAACAAGCAAAGTTTGGTGATGCAGTCATCCAGATCTTGACGCAAAGTGACAGTCGTGTTTACTTTAAAGTCGTTGAAGGGGTCATTCCATCATCTGGGATGTTGTCACAGTCGTATTTAGCTATTACTCCTGAGGAGATTAGCGATGAGTTTAAAGCATTTTGGAATCCGAAATGGATGCGTGATCCTGTTGAATCTCAATTTGATGGTTCTTACTGGGATCCATTCCTTCAACATCTTGAATCGCTTGAATTCCCCCAAATGAATGCGCCGATTCGTCTTGATGATATTGATGAGTGGATGAATTTAATCAAACATTTGCCGGACCATAAAGCCGAGGGAACTTGTGGGTGGCGGTATGAGGAGCTGAAATTGCTTCCTAGGATTGCCATACAAGACCTTGTTGACATTATCCAGGGATTGTGGGAATACGGTTTCTCTCATACTATGATGGTCACTCGGGTTTCTTTATTGGCGAAAATTTTGTCGCCCAAAACTATCAATGATGCAAGACCTATCACAATTTTAAGCGTTCTTGTGAGGATAGTTTCTAGGCTCATTTTTTCACAGACAGTCAAAGTATGGATGCAACACCTGCCACAATCCATCAGTGGTGGGCTACCAAATCGTGGTGTCCGCGACTTAGCGTTAGATCAGGCCCTTGAAATCGAATCGTGTTTGTCCAGTCGTCAAGGTCTATGTGGATCATCGGTAGATTTGATAAAAGCCTTCAATTTGATACCAAGATATCCACTTTCCAAAGTATTCGAAAGACTGGGCCTACCCACACATACGATAGCTTTTTGGAGCCTTAACATGAGTCGCTTGTCAAGATATCCAACCATACTGGGTTCTGTGGGAGAACCTATCAGCAGCAGCACTGGAATTCCAGAGGGTGACAGCTGGTCTGTATTAGGCATGTTGGCACTAAGTGCGGTTTTTTACTATACCCTAAGCCGACCAAATCTTCAACCATTCACTTTTGCAGATAACTGGTCATGGATGACCAAATCATCCAAACAAAACTTCCAGGCATGGATTCGCTTGTTGAATTTAGCATCCACCTTATCGATGCTCATTGATTTTGCAAAATCGTGGGTGTGGGGTACAACTAAATCTCTTAAAGAAGAAATCCAAAATGTGAAGTTGCTTTTTCCCAGTGGACAATGCGAAGTTGTTATTAAGGGTGCGGTTAAAGACTTAGGGGAGGTGGTTGTTTATTCCAAAAAGGCTTGGGTGCAACCTATTGTTACTAGAATCGCGGAAGGTGTCAAGCGTATCCAAAGAATTGGCTGGATACCACTGGATATCGCATCAAAGTGTCATAAAATCCAAATGGGAGCTTTGTCCATGGCCTTGTATGGTGCTGACAGACATTGGGTGGGGAAATCACACTTCCATAGTTTGCGATCAGCCGTATGTGATGCAGTTGTAGGACATAGAGTCTATGCTTCACCGTGGTTGGTTGCTGTTATTTTATCAAAGTATTATCAAGATCCACAACTGACAGGAATTCTTAGTGCTTTGAAAAATTTCCATAGACTGTGGTTTAGAGAAAGATCCGTAGCACTCAAAGCATTTCGTGTTGCAGCATCGTCAACGTGCAAGTTTCCATATGGACCTGCCACAACATTGGTGAAATATTTATCATTGCTGGATTTGTCGTTGGTGGAAGATGGTAGCGTATGGTTTCACAACAAGTTTTTATTTCACATTGGTCTGACTTCACACAAAGATTTTAGTCGTATTATCAAACAGCATTGGGAACTTTTTGTTACTCAGCAGGTACAGCATCGTCGTGGGTTGAGTGATCATCTTTTTGATTTTACCTTGACGCAACGTGTTTTTGAAGCATTGGAACCGAAACACCAAAAACTCATTCGGATGAACATTGTTGGTGGCTTTCAAACGAAAGTAATTCAATCCAAATGGAGTAGTGTAGTTTCTCCCAAATGTCCTTTATGTGATCAGGACGAAGATCAACAACATGTAATTCTCAAATGTTGTGCTTTACAAGAAGTGAGAGATCGTCACGTTGAGGCTTGTGATGTATTGACAAATACGAGGCCACAATGGATTTATCACCCTATTGCTCTTAAAAGCAGACATCTTGAGATTGTTAGGGAGACAATTGATGCCATTCAACCTTTTTCAGACATACCATGTGCAGGAAACACCGCCAGTAATCTTCGTTTCTATACTGATGGATCATGTACAGATCCCACCGAACCATCCTTTCGTAGATCTTCTTGGGCAGTCATTGGTGATAACTCCCCCAATCACGATGCAAGATCTCAGGCATGTGCTTTGTTTTCTGCATACTCCGGGGTACCACCTTACTTTTCATGCCTGGCAACCGGCCATGTTCATGGATCTCAGTCCATTGCAAGAGCAGAGTTGTTGGCTTGTTTGGTGGCATGTCGTATTGCATGTAACACAGACACTTGTCAAACAGTAGATATCTTCACTGATTCTCAATATGTGATTAACGTTGGGTGGCTCATAGACAATCAACTTGTTCATATATTTGTCCATAAAAATGGCAAATCCTGATTTGGTTGAAGAGATTGCTAGGTGTTGGAATCAGAAAACATTCCGTTTACATAAAGTAACGTCGCATCGAACCTTTGAGAGTGCAACTTCTTTTGATGATTTGTGGAACATCATCGGTAATTCCATTGCAGACCGTGCAGCAGCCAAAGCATTGCAATCATTTCCAACAGAATGCAAGGATATGATTGCCTCACTTCGTTCATATCGTACCTGTGAGACGCATAGGTTGAAAATAGTGTTGCAGTATCTTGTCGATTTGAATCTCACAAGACTTGAGTTGCTTAAAAAGGTTGATTCCAAAGAAGTTGAACCATGTCGACCTTCGGACTGTTTGAGAACAGCAACAGGAGATCTGGCCTTGCAGGCAATGATTTCTTATTCCATACCCCAACCTGTTTTCTTGGTAGAGGGCTCACTTGATATGTCGATCGCGAATGCATATCTGATGGGCTCACACTTGGCAGTGCAGTTTTGGACATGGTTAGGAATGCTTCAATGGCCACCAGAACATGAGTGGAAATCAGCTCCAGCATGTTGGGGTGTATCATTCTTAGAATTGATCATCAATTTCTCACAGTGTTCAGGCGTTGCTTTTCCAATTGCAGTATCTGGTAAAGGTTGTCATACTGTTTATGTAGGTTATTTTTCTGAGCAAGCTCGAATGTTGCCAGTGTCTAAGCGTTCAGCTAGTCACCAAACAATGGCTCTCAGCAAAGCTATACAAACTATGCAGACTCTTACTAAACAGAAAGTTTTTCCGATTTTGCAACGAAAAGGGTGTTTTTCTACGCGACGACTTGGATATGTTGGCGACGCGTTGGGGCTTCCGGTACGACCTGTTATGCCACTTGCATCTAGAACCATGAGATGTGTTCAAAATTATCTGAACTCGTTAACTGGCAAAGGACTTCACCCGGCTTTACCGGATCCACCAGAAGACTCCTCCCTACTCATTCCTCGACCGACATTTGCTGAACCGGGGATTCACGACCGTTTTCGAGCATACTGGCGTTTGGTGGGAAGGTAAGTTGCTTTCATTCGATTTTGACTTACAGAGCGCAACATTGATTTACATTGACGATTTTTATTTCCATTTGTGCTGGGAATTTTTACCTCTTTGGTCTCTCGACGTGTTTTTTGTTTTTACCCTTTCGAGTCGAAGTTTTGCAAGTGGAGAAGGTTGAGCACAGGAACTTTCTTCGAAGGTACATTCAACGACGTAAGTTGTACAGCCTTTTTAGTGCCATCTTTTTCGGTTTGTTTAGTTACTTGTTTTCACTTGTTCTGCCACGATCCTGCCAAAGTGCTCGGGACGGGGACAGAGTGGATCGCTCGCCACGCAAGGACCGCACAAGTGATCCTGTTGGTTGCGAGCTGCTATGTTGACTTCAACTGTCTCATGGCCCAGCACTTGTCTCGGCCTATGACAAAGAGCCCCTGCAGGCTGCCAGAGTACCGCAGTGTGGCGCACTAGCCATCGCTTTGAGATGCTTTGAGTACCTACTTTTGCTCCACCTCCCATTGTTCAAAGGCACTCTACCATTCGTCGTGTTTGTATTTGATCCCAGTTCTCTTTTGTCTTCAGGCAGTTCAATCAGAAGTGGAGTTGCGCTTGTAATCTGCCTGCTGGTGGTTCATGGTACTAGGATGGAGATTGTGCAGTGGAGATCATGAACGTGATGAAGATGATGGTGATGAAGACGAGGACGAAGAGAAAGCTGGTGTTGAAGATGATACTGATGGTGGGGAATGGCGAGTACGGTGCCATCAAATCAATCTTTCAAAGCAAATTCAATCCTCATGAAAACTCACACATGCTCCAACGAAAGCTACAAGGTTGGGTGCGCTGCTCCAATCATCCTGCCAGAAGGGAACGAAGGTCAAACTTTAAAAAAATAAGTCCCCTGCTTCCTTCACAATTTTGCCTGTTGTTGAAACGCTGAAATAACTTTGTGCCTTCATGTCTTCAAGCGTTTCCAACTTGAACTCACCCTGGCATGCGCAGCAAGCTGAGCATTGTGTTAGCCGAATTGCACATTTTGGAGAGGGTCGCCCAGGGTGTCGCCACCAGTGCTGCCTGATGGCGCATTTTGGGGAGAGATATGTTCCTGTCAAGAAAGAGCTTCTTGGTTGCTTTCCTTTCTGTCTAGGGTCTATGCTGATTTTTTTTTCCATTCAGTATGGACAGAGCGCATCATTGAACCCGCTCAGATGTCTGTTCAATCTTTCCAGCCGTAAGCTTCTTGACTTTCATCGGTCAAGTCGGTGAAAAGCCTCAATCCTCGTAGGAACCTGGCCTGAAACTGTGTGGCACCGCTTAGGCGCCCCTTCGAGAACATTCCCCCCCCACACACACTCCCTTGCAGCCCTTGCAATACTTGTGCAACCACTTCCTTTACTTGCACTAGAATCACTATTGCGGAACCCTGATGGAACGCCCAAAAGCTAGTTGCTACAGGGCATAAAGCCAGTTGGTTGTGGAATACTAAGCTAGTTGCTGATTGAAACGACGTAAAACCACAGTTTCGCAAAGCTACTCTTTTCGGTTGCCGTCAGAATTGAGATGTTGAAGTCAGTTGCACAACGTCTGTATCTGCAGCAATACCGAGTTCAAGGGATTCTTCTAAACCTTAAAGTATGTAATCATGTACAATGTATCTATCATTGAATGCCCAATTTTCTATTGGAGAAATCAAAAGTCCTGAGTCCCTGCTAAGTAAGACATACAAAACCTGCACATTTCCTCAATGAAAGCCCATTCCTTGATTTCAGATTGATTCTTCGGTGCTAGAAAGGCTTGCCCTCCTAAATATCCTAGCACTCTCTGAGAGGCTGCCATGTTCCGCCACAGGCAAGAAGGCTTCACACTTGAAATCCTGTTGGCAGGATATCGTTAGTTTCCATAGCATATCTATAAAGACTGCATTCTCAGAAGTACAGGTGTCTCTAAGCAGTTGCGGAAGCGGGTACTATTTTTTTGCCAGTTGGTCGTGGCACCATAGCACGTTTTTCTGCTAGGGCTTTGTGTTCCTCTCTTTTGGTGACTGGGTGACGTCATCGAACTGGAACCGGCCGGCAGGTCTGTTCAAACACAGGTTCTAATTAATCTAAGTTTTGTAGTCTTTCCCAATGATTCCAAACGCCCTTTTCATTCTGATACGATTTCTTTGTAAATGATATAGAAAAAACAAACAACAGCAGTAGCAGAGTAAAACATGTCGAGTACACCCCAGCTTTTGTTCTGAAAGCCATGTGGTTCAGTCGTCTTGACGATGTCCTGAGTGGCAAGAGCAGGGAAATTGCATTCAGAACCTGTTTGCAGCTGCATTTATTATGGACTGGATCCAGGTTTGCACCACGATATGCGTACAGAAAGCAATTTCTGCCCCTTCAAAGAGATGCTGAAGCCGAGGCACTGATTGAACATGTTTCCAAAGTTTGCTTGCGTCATGGACTCGAGAGAGCTGAAAGGCCTCGCCATACTGAGGACATTATATGTACTATGTATTGGATATAATGCTAAATACATGTTATACTAGCGTCTTAAGTGTGTATATAAATATATATACATATCATACAAATTACAAATTAGAAATTACAGGTAATAATATATATATATATCACCTGTCATATAGTATAGTATATCGTATATAGTGCATACAATATGTTACATCTATAATAATATCATATCAAACATAGAAAAATTATATATCATATTTGTATGCTATATCAACAATATCTTTTATCAAGTATGTATTCTATAAAAAAAAAAATATGTTTAATATTCACTGTATATCATATAAAATATATATCAAACTGATCATATGACAATGGTCTATTGTGTATCACATTATATGTCAAATATTGTATGTCATATGTCATTCATCGTCTACTATCAAAATGTATATTATAATTTCAATACTATATATTATTTACCGTCAATAATAAATGATATATCATATGTTATACATTGTATATCACATATCAAATATTATATATAATGTTATATATATCATATATCATGCATTACAGTATATATTAGACGCTAAATACCATTGATCATACATCGTACATTATATATATATATCATATGTAACAGCATATGGAATATATTCTATATCTAATATCATACTATATGTTATAGTGTATATTCTTGGTTATCTATTATGTATTAGATGTCTTGTATTAGATATCAAGCATTGTCTGTGACCTGTATTAATTAGCATGTATTATCTATTCTTCATAACTGTATACATTTTCTTATATCATATTGTACGTATCATATTGTACATGTATATTATATCACGTGTATATATTATGCATCATATTGACCATATATCTTCTTCATCACATCTTATGACCATATATTACAATAATCATATATCATGTGAAAGATATATATCATGTGAATTACATACTATATGTCATATGTCACCGTATGTCAATGATTTTACATCATATATTGTGTAATGCGTATATAGATATATATAGATATATACATATTTTGTATCATGTAGTATACTTTATATGTATCACATGCATTCATAATTCCATACTAATTCTAGACTCATAGATTGACATGATACAAGTGATACTATAAAATCACCTCTTGTTTATAGTATATACTATTATATATATAGATAGAATGATCGTTGTGTTATGTTGTATATACATCATATCAACACATATCACATAAGTATAGACTATAGACTATAGATATATATATATATAGAGAGTTAAATGTACTTGAGTGAAGAAACAATGGGTTGGGATGTCTAAACTGGCAGGTGTGAGTGCAACGTTGCGGATGAAAGAGCAGACTCACAAGTCGCCACAAGTACACAAGAACAGGGGAAGATATACAGCAGGAAACTGTGAAATAGAATTGACGCCACCTAGATAGTTTTTGTCCCAACAACCTGCTGCCAATAAAAACATCATAAAACATCCTTACGCCGGGAACATTTGAACCTGAAGGAAAACCTTAAATATACCAGGAACAGTTTATTCCCAATACTTTGTGCCGAAAGCTTCAGTGTGCCAGGTACGAGCGCGTATTTTGTCAAATCCTACACAAGGAAAGCTTTGCATCAGGAGAACTTGACATGAGGACCCTTTCACTTGAAAAAGAAACAGTCCACGCCGCGAGGTTACTCTTTTAAAACCACTTCATACTTTATTTGTACAACTTCATACTAGATTTTGCACCAAACGCCTTTTGTATGCCAGAAGCTTTATACCAGCTTCTCAGCCATGCCAAGACTAAGACGGTTTACACTGAAAGTCTACACCAGAAAGGTTTTCTACAAAGCATGCAGCATGCTCAACTGCCAATGAGAAACACTGCGCAAAGTGGAAAACACAGGGTCAAGAGAGCAAAAGAGAGAGTTGGGCAAGTCGGTTGTGCGGGCAACATTCCGCCTTGAATTAGGGGATAACATCAGCAGGTAATGCATGTTGTTAGCATCGAAAGCACAGCGAATTGCCAACAATGCTAGAAGACTCTCACACAACTAAAGAAACGGGATTGTCTTCAGGCAGGGACGTAGTCTCGTTTTTCTCCTTCATTTGCTGCTCAATTTGCTTGGCCTCGCAAAGCTGTAGAGATTTTTCCTGCTATGCATTGCTAAATCCTCGTCAGATCTGAATTGCTCCGCCTCTCGGCCTGCTTCTTTCACGGCAGCAGGCAAGACCATCAAACCTTGGCTGCACGGACAAAGCAAGCCTATGAGATATCGAAATGTGGAAATGTGTACTTCTGAGATCTTATGAGTGTATCAGCATGGCCTTACCAAAATCTTCAAGCTGAAATCTGTGACCTCTGTGACCTCTACACATTGCTCAACTGCGTGAAGCATCTGAGTAGACGGCCATAAGCAATGATGTGTCTGGCACTGGGACCTACCTGCAATGCTTTCATTTGCAAGTTTGGTACGTGACTCAGCACATCGAGCAAGCATGCCAGGATTGCATGCGGGATCCAGTTGAAGGTCCGCGAGAACTTGTAGGCAATCTGCGTTAAAAAATCAAGTTGGCCACATTAGCCTTCTGTCATTACATCCGAATCCATTGTTGGTCATTGAATCAGAGGGCAAGTCAGCTGGACCTTGGGAATGTCGATTGGGGTGACTTTGGTCTTCTGGCAACCAAGCCTTGCGAAGCTTGCTTCGAAATGGCTTCTTGATGGCCCCCTACTCACATAATGCACGCTGATGTCTTGGATGCAGTCATTGGGTCTGCTGCATCATCCCGCTGCAAATGCCTCCTGCACAAACCTGAAGGCGATGGTTTATTCATAACAAACCAAAAGAAAATGAGACCCAAACCGTCTCTGTTTCCTGACTGGGCTTTGTGATATGATATTTGTCTGTGAATCTGCGAAGTCAATGTTGTATCGCTGCACAGCGATAGCACATGAGTCACTGAGGAACAAGCACTCTTGGGCAGCAGGTCACTCAACTTTTCCCCATTGTGCTGCCTGACAAAGGGACAGCCAGTCTTTGAAAATCCACTTGTTGGTCTGCTAAGGCCCAGACCCCAAGACCCAGATGGGGTTTGGACGAGTGATGTAACTTCCGTCTGGGGTGAAATAGCCACCCAGACCTCCTGCACCACCTTGCAAAGTGAAGTCGGTCGTACAGGTTTCCGTCCACACAAATTGAAAATCAAATGCTGGGGAACAGACCCATGGCACCCATACCTCCTGGAACTTTTGAGCAGAAAAAGAAACGTGCTTCACTTCGCAAAACTTAATTTCCGCCTGCACCCATTGGCACATTCTTCAGCAATTGCTGATAGTTCAAGCCCATGCCGAAGTTATACCTGTAGGAACGACATCCCATGCAGACCAGAGTCTTGCTGCAGGGGCAAAATTCCCGAAAACGTTGGAGTTTAAAAACAAGAGGGGCCCTTCTTATATGTGATATGTATGGACAGATAGCCTGCGACCAGTGGAGTCTAGCACGCTCTTCTATCCTAACTGCAGCCTTTCGCATGCTGTGTTGTGACCATCAGAACATTCTCTGTGAGCACTGTTTCTGGTATACCTCTTGGCCAAAAATAGGCTTCCGCTGTGCTTGTCTTGCAAAAGAAAGAGCACTTCAGGGGTTGGGCGTTGCAATGCTTGGAAAGCTCTGCGAAGGCAGCTGTCGCCTGCAGGGTCAATCTGAACAACGTCTCGGAGTAACTCGATTCAAGGTCCATGATCTATCAGAGATATCACGACGTGTAGGTCCTACGTATGCTTTGGAGGGGTTATGTTGTCCAAAGCAACTGCTTCAAAAACGCTACGCATGCAAATACATTATATATTGATTTGAAGCATCCGCCAATCCGACCTACTTAATTCATGGAAAGTTGCAAATTGATAAAGATAAATCATGCTGATGGGTTGTGGAATCGTGGATTGATTATGATTGATTATGATTGATTCACCAGAATTTTGCCTCTCAACTTTCTGTTGGTACGATGTGGTACAGTCACATCGTCACATCGTCACATCGCATCACATCGCATCACATCGCCTCGGGGCTCAGTCCTTCCTTGTGCCCCTCGGAGGCGAAGCCCATGTGAACGGACTGGTCCTGAAGCTCAATGGGCGATGCTCGTTGCAAGAAGATTTGGTCGTCACGTCGTTGCGCCACACAAATAAAATTACACTTGACATACCAGAAACCTAGAACGTTCATTTATCATCATTTCTCCATCTTTGCTCCGAGCCAGAACATTAATTTAATGCCTAGCGCAAACACCTGAAGGCAAATAACAATAAGTTTGTTAATAGATTTTGGCCCTTGGCAAAGGTAAGGAGATGTAGGGCTATGGAGATAATAGGGGTGGGAGACGAATGAGAGGGAGCCCCGCCATCCCAGGCCACCAAGAAGAAGGGAAAACAAGAGACAAGCTGGGCGACACTGGGGAAGACAAGCCAAAACTGTCAGAGGCAAGTGACAGTAAAGAGACAAGTAAGGCGATAAATGCATAAGAGCCCAAATCCTTCATCCAAGCCCACCCAGAGCCAAGCAACAATGAGGGAGATAATTGGGGAGACAAATCAAGAAAGATCAAAAAAGCTTGGACCACCTAGAGAGGAGACCAATGTAAAGTGGAGAACCAAAGCGGAAGACAAAGATGACCAAAGGCGCGGACAGCTCAGCCAAGTTCCGAGACAAAGAGCAAAGGAAGACGGGAGACAAAGGGCGCCACTGCGATGGGAGACATGAAACAAAACAAGGGACAAAGGGCAAGACGATGTGAGGAGCAATGGGAGAAAAAGGCCCAAGGGGTGGACACCGTCATCAACAGCCAGGCGCCTCTAGGTTGCATTTCCAAATGAAAATCTCGTGCAAAGCGTTGGCTAAGCTTTGAGCGTTCTCGAGGACCTGCTTCGAGATGTTTGATGCCTTGGCAAGCCAGGCAGAGCTTCACTCCAAGCCAAAACCAAACAAGTAAGTACATAATGTACACAAAGTCAAATGTGAATCCGTTAGGAAGTGAATAGAAAATCATGAGAACTCCAAGCCGCATTGAAGCGCTGTGGATGTGGAAATAAGCGTCGGGAGCTGCTCTTGACTGAGAACGAAGGAGATGCCTTGGAATTCAGCCCCGGAGATTACATCGGGTCAAACCGTCAAACATCACTTTGTTGCTTCATACTCCAGGCTGACGACCATCAAGTGAGGATACTCCATAGCATCTTGCCATGATGCAAGTGCCTTTCCAGTTCACATGGAAGGGAAAGTGACATTTAAAAAGGAACGAATGACAGAAACAAGGCGAAGAAAACAAGTTGCGACAGCGAGGCCCTCGCCAAAACAGTCTGGCCAGCAGCATCTGCAGGAATTGTGAACTGCCAAAGGCGGTGCAAGGGCAGATTGAACAACTGAGTATGAGGCAATTCGAAAGTCTGAAAGTAGGAGTGCTGTAAGGCCTGTTTCTCGAAGACGCAAGGTAGGCTTCCGCCATAGTATCTGTGCACTTTCACCTCAGGTTGCTCTTATCTGGGGGTGCAAAAAGCACCAGCTTTTCCGGTGAAAAGACCTTTTACAATACGTGGAACAGGCAGCCTTCAGGATGGTGCACAGCAGTGCATTGGGTTGAAGGAAAACGGATGATTCATGCGCTGTTCTTGTGTTACCAAGTTGCATTGCATGTTCATGAAATTACATAACGCAGCGGTGTATGTTTTGCTGTTGCGTACAAGACCGAAAGGGTAGATGTATACAGGTACGCAAATATTTGCATAAATAGTAGTGTATATGTAGTCTCGCGAATTTCTTTCTTTTCCTGAAGGTAGAGTCTAATAGTGCCACCAGCGATGTTTGTGAAGTATGTTCTCTTCGTCGACCCCAAAGTGGAACCAGAATTGAATCACAATCCCAACTTGAATGTTTGTTAAAACAGGTTGTCAACTTTTCTGCTTGGATGGAAAAGCCACACTCATGACTTGTGAGCCCTCATTGAAGTTGGATGTGGAGTGTACTAAGTATAAATCAATACAGTGCAGGGTTTGGACAACAACAAGTGTCATATTTTTGCCGAAATTTGAAGCAGGCTTAGTTCTGGGCACGAGAGTCATGAGAGCATTCTACCTGACCACATTCGCAATCAACTTTTTTGTGCATTTTGTGTTCTTTCACTGTCTTTGTACCACAAGAACATGGCTGGCCCAACGCACTTCGGTGGCAACAGAAAGCACAGGCGGCAACTACTACTACTACTACTAGTACTACTACTACTACTACTACTACTACTACTACTACTACTACTACTACTACTACTACTACTACTACTACTACTACTACTACTACTACTATCTCTGTTCCCTATTGATGGGCTTCGCAAAACCCGCGATGCCCCAGGGCACAAGCCACGATTGTTGTTGTTGGTGGTTCTTAGAATCCTTTTTGTTGTTGTTGTTGGTTCTTGCTAAAGCTATTTAATTGCCAAAAAAGGGTTGCCCGATTTTAAAAAAAAAAGGGGCAACCCTTTTTCTCACCCTGAAGCCACCAAATCGAGCCAAAACAGTGGTATTGCCAAAAAAGGGTTGCCCAATTTTTCGAAAAAATGTGCAACCCTTTTTCTCACCCTGAAGCCCCCAAATCAAGACAAAACCGTGGTATTTACGTGATTTTTGCAACAACCAAAAAAGCACATGTAGCAAAAACACCGCTATTTGCGACGCTTTAGCAAAACAACAGGCCCGAAACGCTGTATTTTACAATGTTTTTGAACCACCTCTCAAAAAACACTGGTATTTACAGTGTTCTTAGAAAACACATGCATAAAACACCGTAAATAGCGACGAATTCAAAGCTTGCATCTCCCATGGCAACAAGCAAAAAAAAAGCAAAAACACTGATATTTACAGCGTTTCTGCGCAATGATTTTAGGAAAAAAATGCTCTTTTTGGGCAATTTTTGCCTTCTGAAGCCTCCCACAACAAAGAAAGGGGTGGTACTCCCCACCCCCCTTCCACATCTTAAATTTTAAGAGATTTACCAAGTCAATTTTTGGAGCTCGAGACGCGTCCGGTGCGTCATTTTTTGACGGTATTTACGATGTTTTTTGCACGTGCCTCAATTTTTAAATTAAAAAATGCAACTTCAAAAATAATCAAAAAAATCANACTAAAAAATCAATTTGCAGGTGGTGTTTAGCTGTTTTTGGGTTCCGCCCCTTGCGCCAAACCAGGTCCTCCCCAGGGCCAGTTTTGACGGTATTTGCGATGTTTTATGAACATCGAGCACTCTTCAAAAAAGAGCCGTTTTTGTGCCTCCGGGGGCGGGTCGGCGGCACATGGCGCCTCCCCCTATAGCTAAAGCTAAGGCAATGCCGCAAGGTTGCGGTTCAATATGCCCGGCATCAGATGCCTTGTGCATCGCCGGATTAACATATACTCTCTCCGTCCTTCGGCGCCGACCCCGGAGAAATCGTTGTGTTTTCTCATGTAAAATGCGCCCGGCCTTCATCTTGACTGTAAATCTAAATGTCACGGATGACTCTCTCGCGCCTCTCGCTCTGTTTTTCAATGAAAAATACGCGCTGTACCGACCCCCCAGATTCCTTGTGTTTTCTCAGGTAAATTGCGTCTTGCGTTCACTGTGACTGTAAATTCATATGACACGCGACCAACCGCTTTCGGATTCCGTATTTTTTCAACTAAAACGTGCGTCGCGGAAACCCTTCCAGTTTCCGTGTGTTTTCTCAAGTAAAACACATCTTGCATTCTATGTGACTGTAAATGGAAATCAACGCGCGCCGCCGGAATCCTGCATGCCACATTCCGCGGGTTCACTTTCAGTGTGGTTTCTCAGGTACAATGCGTCTTGGGTTCACAAGTCACTGTGAATTCACATGTGACGCTGCCAGCCCCTGCCGGATGTTGTTTCTTTTTCCAAGGGAAAACGCGCCTCACAGGAATCGCCGGGAAGTTTCAAAGCTGGAACAAACAAAGGCATATGTTGACCAAGGAGCACTGTAAGTAAAGGCGATGTTGGGTCATGTGACTCACACGTCACAAAAAGCGCGTCTACTCTTCGAAGTAAAAAGTCGATGTGAAGTTATGCGACTCACATTTCCTCCAAAACGTGTGTGTGTGTGTGTACGTATGTAGTGGGAGGGCGGGTGGGAATGAACGACACTTGTCATTTTTCGTTCGATATGTAGAAACTTCAACTCCTACTCCTATACTCCTCCTCCTCCTATTCCTCCTGCTCCTCCTGCTCCTGCTCCTGCTCCTGCTCCTATCTCTGTTCCTTATTAATACATACCCTCTCCGCCCTTCGCCGCCAACCCCGGAGCAATCGTTATGTTTTCTCATGTAAGATGCGCCCGGCCTTCATCTTGACTGTAAATTTAAATGCCACGGATGACCCTCTCGCGCCTCTCGCTCTGTTTTTCAATGAAAAATGCGTGCTGTACCGACGCCCCCCAGATTCCTTGTGTTTTCTCAGGTAAATTGCGTCTTGCGTTCACTGTGACTGTAAATTCATATGACACGCGACCAACCGCTTTCGGATTCCGTATTTTTTTCAACTAAAACGTGCGTCGCGGAAACCCTTCCAGATTCCGTGTGTTTTCTCAAGTAAAACACATCTTGCATTCTATGTGACTGTAAATGGAAATCAACGCGCGCCGCCGGAATCCTGCATGCCACATTCCGCGGGTTCACTTTCAGTGTGGTTTCTCAGGTACAATGCGTCTTGGGTTCACAAGTCACTGTGAATTCACATGTGACGCTGCCAGCCCCTGCCGGATGTTGTTTCTTTTTCCAAGGGAAAACGCGCCTCACAGGAATCGCCGGGAAGTTTCAAAGCTGGAACAAACAAAGGCATATGTTGACCAAGGAGCATTGTAAGTAAAGGCGATGTTGGGTCATGTAACTCACACCTCACAAAACGCATGTCAATCTTCTAAGTAAAAAGTCGATGTGAAGTTATGCGACTCACATTTCCTCCAAAACGTGTGTGTGCATACTACTACTACTACTACTACTACTACTACTACTACTACTACTACTACTACTACTCTACTCCTACTCTACTCCAC
>DF241153.1:40359-82576 GCA_000507305.1 Breviolum minutum Mf 1.05b.01
CTGCTACTGCTACTGCTACTGCTACTGCTACTGCTACTGCTACTGCTACTGCTACTGCTACTGCTACTGCTACTGCTACTGCTACTGCTACTGCTACTGCTACTGCTAATACTACTTCTGCTGCTACTGCTACTGCTACTGCTACTGCTACTGCTACTACTACTACTGCTACTACTACTACTACTACTACTACTACTACTACTACTACTCCTGCTACTACTACTACTACTACTACTACTACTACTACTACTACTACTACCTAGTTACTACTGCTAGAAGTGGGAAAAATGTTGTCCTGGCGGACGGCCGACCGTAGTACAGGAAAGTTGATCATACTCACAAAATGTTGCCCAGCCTGTAAAGTATCGTAAACTTCCGCAACTAAAAAGCAGTTGAACATGTTACACTCCTACACGGTGTATGTAACACAAACAAAACGGCAAATCAAGCAACTACCATAAAGATGCAATATACAAGCTACCACACCTGGTCACATATTTACCACCACCTATGAAGAATGATGGCAATGAATCACAAACAATGACAATGTGCTTCCCTCTCCCCTTGCACAATGCGTCACCAAGCGTGTCCATTTGCAATACTGCAGCTCGCAATGAGGAACATTGGTTTTAAAGCAAAGTGTTCTCCCAATGACTTTCCTTCAAAATGGAGAATTATGCGCCAAAAATATGGCCAAAAGGAACCTGTGCATGAAGACGCGAGGATGGCAAGAACACTCTACTGGGGATGCTGATCCTGATGCCGGGCAAGATCTGTTCTTGAGCTCTCGAGGCGTCAAGGTGGACGTGAAGTTTCTCGAGCTCGTCTGGGACGTCGTGTCCGTTGGGCTGGTCGCCGAGCTTGTCTCCGGTCTTCCTCCCAACTTGTCTCTCATGTTGTCTTGTCCACCTGGTCTGAGATGCTGTGTCCGCCTCTTGTCTCCGGTCTTGAGGGTGCAAATAAATGAGATAAATAGTATGCACAACGTGAGCATTCGGAGACATGAGAAGGGCTGAGATGGATGAGGAAAGAAGGGATGAGAGGGATGAGAAGCATGGGATGGAAGAAGGACATGGGCCATAGGACACATAGGAACCCCAGATGGATGAAACAGCTGGTGTGAATCGGCACGGATGGAATGGATGAGATGGAGGAATCAAATGCAATGTATGAATGGATAAGATTGATGACAGGGACGGGATGGACGAAACGGATGGAAGGGATGAGATGGAGACAGGGTTCAGATCCACAAGACATTGCGGTGGATGAGATAGATTGGATGGATGAAGGGCAGTGGATGGATGAGAAAGATGGACGGGATCTGCCTTTGTTATCTGGATTCGGATAGGTAATATGCATGTACTATTCCCAAATACACTACAAGACCTCATTCAACAAGGACCTGGTGCCATGGCATAGTCACCGAAAATAATGCAAATTGCAGTCACACAACTCAGCGCAATCGTTTTTCTCACATCTCATACATCTCACCCCAGCATCACATAATTGTCCCAATCACTGTCTCAGTGCCACCAAGGAAACCTGTCCTTGAGTCCTTAATCAACCTATTTGCAGTTCCTTTCCTGGCTGGTTATTTGTATGGTCCATAAGTGCTTGTGGTTTGGACTTTTGTCTCCTGCATGTGATTGCTTAGTTGGCGCCCTTTTGGCGGCAATGGGCATTCGGCCACAGCGCAAATTTCAAACACTCGCTCGTCCATTCGTTCATTTGCTCGCAGCTTGTTTCCTTTTTTGCTGTTCAAGTTTTTTCCAAATGCCAATTTTCCAGGCCTCAACGGTCTCGTGCATGAACTTGCCCGCCATCTGACCGTTGTGATCAACCTGCTGATTCAATTGCCAATCAAAACCTCAACCATCAGTAAAAGCTCTTCTGGCCTGAACTATTTCAATGGCAAACTTGTAGAACTGCTTCGGCTCCTTGGTCAATGCTGCATGTAGAAGCAAAACGAACTTGTTCTAATTCTAAAAAAACGCGGCAAGTAGGAAACAGAAAGGCAACCAAATTGATGTTTCGGATTCAAAGGAAAATACTGCACCATGTGTAGACCACGCAAAGCTGTAGGTTTCGCCCGCAACAAACTCGTCAGCCTTGCCAGCGCACAGACCGGCATCAATGGAAGTATCAGACCCTGAGTTGTCTCGCGCCTCGAAAGGCTGCACCCAAAATGCACCATACTCGCACGGCATAATGTCCAACTCGACTTGGGCACTGCCGACCTGGAATGGAAGGTTCTTATGGCTTCAAGCAAGTGAATACCAGCTCATGGCAACCTTTGATATAATAGTCAACTGTTGCAGCAAGTGAGTCTGAGGCCATTTGTGCAGGGTTATCTTGAGAAAACAACATGACCTCAGTCAGAGTGTCACATGTCTTTCCAGCTTGAATTCAGGAAAAGAGGGGAAAAGCGTATCGTGCAATTGTATCCCAAATATATACAGTATCCATCATTCTGGTAAACAAAGCCATTCTGGAAATGAACTGCATTGGGATCCACAACTTCATATTCTTTGGCACGTAGGCAAAAGTGACCCCACGCGTATAGGAACTTCCCCTACGAAACAGACGCTACTTTACTGGCACAGCACCACGCAGAATCTTTTTTTGCAGCAAAATTTAAAAGAATATGTTTTCGCCTATATGCGCTTGCCTTCGGCTGTTGTCTGAAAATGGTCAAGCCACGCTCACCAGTGGCACAAACGTAAAGCCTACAAATTGTCTAAACAAAAAACAACCTGCACGCTTTTGCACCAGTGCATTTTGCCAATGCGTTTCTTTCTTCTGGTTTGCTTTCATGGGAAAATTCTCGAAAATTCAGTATGTAAAGCTGAGGTATGGATTGAAGAGTAGTGGGTGCCATCGCATTCTTCTACCACCACTACGACTACTAACGAGGACGAGGACGAGGACGAGGACGAGGACGAGGACGAGGACGACGAGGACGAGGACGACGAGGACGAGGACGACGAGGACGACGAGGACGACGAGGACGACGAGGACGACAACGACTCCTACTCCTACTCCTACTCCTACTCCTACTCCTACTCCTACTCCTGCTCCTGCTCCTGCTCCTGCTCCTGCTCCTGCTCCTGCTCCTGCTCCTGCTCCTGCTCCTATTCCTACTCCTACTCCTACTCCTACTCCTACTCCCATCCCACTCCTACTCCTGCTCCTACTCCTACTCCTACTCCTACTCCGACTCCCACTCCCACTCCTCCTCCTACTCCTACTCCTCCTACTCCTACTCCTACTCCTACTCCTACTCCTNACCACTACCACTACCACTACCACTACCACTACCACTACCACTACCACTACCACTACCACTACCACTACCACTACCACTACCACTACCACTACCACTACCACTACCACTACCACTACCACTACCACTACCACTACCACTACCACTACCACTACCACTACCACTACCACTACCACTACCACTACCACTACCACTACCACTACCACTACCACTACCACTACCACTACCACTACCACTACCACTACCACTACCACTACCACTACCACTACCACTACCACTACCACTACCACTACCACTACCACTACCACTACCACTACCACTACCACTACCACTACCACTACCACTACCACTACCACTACCACTACCACTACCACACCACTACCACTACCACTTACCACTACCACTACCACTACCACTACCACTACCACTACCACTACCACTACCACTACCACTACCACTACCACTACCACTACCACTACCACTACTACTACTACTACTACTACGACTAGTGCTAATACTAGTACTAGTACTAGTAGTACTAGTAGGACCAGGACTAGGACTAGGACTAGCGCTACGACTGCCACAACGACTACCAGCACCACCAGCACTTCCACCAGCACTTACACCACCACTTCCACCACCACTTCCACCACCACTTCTACCACCACCTACTACGGCTACCGCAACTACCACTACTCTACTGCCACTTTTGCGCCGCTACTGCTACTACTACAGTAATTGCTACTACTCTAAAGATCATTTGATCCGGCGACTGTTTCATGGGGCAGTGGTTGACTTGGGGTTCAACACAACATCTTTGGAGTGAATTTTGGGAGAGCATGCAATGCTTGCCATGCAGTGGGTCCCTTTTCACTTGAATTCGCTAAAGCTTCAGAGTCAGAGTTCAGCATTGCCAGTTTTAAGCATGTCGTTAAACATAAAACCATGGGGTCAAAATCGTGAGCTTGTAGTCAAATACCTCTAGGAATCACTCTTGAAAATCAAATTGACTTCGACATGACCGACTGCTATCTGCCTAGGCAACTAAAATGGAAAGCGGCCAACTAATGGAATCTTCAGATGAGGATGTAACAGAGCACCACTTTTGTCAGCTGATATCCAACCACTCTGAAGATTCTATGAATGAAATCGAATGTAGTATAAAGTGTCTGCACAATTTTGCATCACTGTGCCATTGCACCATTCCACTAATCTTCTGGTTGTCTTCCGAACATAACTTCCAGAAAGTGAACACACATCTGCGAGGACAAGTCCGTGAATGCACGCACTCAGGATCGTCTGAGCTCTCTGCTTGAGCTGGAATCGTGTTCATAGAATCCCTTGGCACATTGCAAAATTGGGGAGTGGGTAGCACAGCATGGACAAGTCTCAGCGAGATATTTTCTACACATGTCAACAGTGTCTTGTAGGCACTGTTACTTTTCTTCCTACCAATGTTGCAATGTCGCCCTATCAGTTACTATGTTGTACTATCCCCAGGTTGCAAGTCATTAGGTTGTTGCTAGCTGCTTTCTACTTTTTGCTGCCTCTGCGGCAAGTGCTCCTGCTTCTGGTCCTCATGCTTTGTGCTTGTGTTCGTTTTGATTGCAGTTGCGCTTGCTGCCAATGGTCCATTCCAGCCGGGGTGCCTTGTCAACTTATCAGTTCATTCAACACAAACTGAAGGCTTCAGAAGTCGTGAAATTCGGGAAGCGGAGACTCAGGTGCTTTGTGCCGTAAGTCGAGTCTAGCCGAAGGTGCCCCATAGGACAGGAATTCGGAATTAAGAATAACTAGGACGACTCCACAAAGCTGTTCGAATTTGCAACTGATGCAGCCCACGAGGACTTTGCCTTGGCACAAATTTGGAACCTGGCTTTTGGTCTGCATCCAAGTCCTCAACATTGTGGGCCACTGAGTCCTGAACAGATTCAATGACAATCATGAAATGATAAAGCATGATCCCGGAACGGAAACGTAGCAACAAATACCTCAACGAATGTATTGTATTTATAGGTTTGTACTCCCTCTAGGAACTACGCAACTCTTCCATCGTGGGGCGGGATGATGATAACATACATTGAGCTTGCCCATTGCCCACACGGTCGATGCTACACATGTCTTGGGGTAAGGTGGGGGGGTGGGATCGAAGGTGGCAAAGTGGTTCAAAATGTTTGAGAACTCCAACTCCTGTGACAAAAAAAACGTGCAGCATTTTGCCATCAGGATCCTGCAATGATGATTATAATGATAATTATGATGATGATTATGATGATTATGATGATGTTGGTGATGATTACGATGATGTTTATGATGATGTCGGTGATGATGTTGGAATGATAATGATGATGATGATGATGATGATGATGGTGATAATGATGGTTCTGAAGATGATGATGATGACGATGATGATGGTGATAATACTGCTGTTGTTGACGATGATGGTGGTGATGATGATTATGATGATAAAGATGATGGTGATGATGATGATGATGATGATGGTGATGATGATGATGATGATGATGGTAGTGATGATGGTAGTGATGGTGATGATGGTGATAATTGTGATGATGATGATGATAATGATGGTGGTGATGGTGATGATGATGATGATGATGGTGATGATGGCGATTATGATAATAATGATAATTTTGATGGCAGTGATGAAATTAATGACGACGATGACAAAATGATGGTGATGATGATACTGATGATTTTGATGATGATCGTGACGAAAATGATGATGATGATGATAATGATGACGATGATGATGATGATGATGATGATGATGGTGACGATCATGATGATAAATATAATAATGATGATGATTATGATGGTCATGATGCTGATGATGACGATGACGAAGGAGGAAGCAATGATGATGATGATTATGATGGTCATGATGCTGATGATGACGATGACGAAGGAGAAAACAATGATGATGATGATGATGATGATGATGGTGATGATGATGGTGATGATGAAGATTATGATAATAATGATGGTGTTGATGATGATGATGAAGATGATAATAAAGAAAAGGGTAATGATGATGATGACGTTGATGATGATTATGATGATAGTGATCATGATGATGGTGATGATGATGATGATGATGATGATGATGATGATGACGGTGATGATGATGATGATGATGATAATGACGATGAAGATGGTGATAATACTGCAATTGTTGACGATGATGGTGGTGATGATGATTATGATGATGACGATGATGGTGATGGTATGATGATGATGACTGATGATGATGATGATGATGATGATGATGATGATGATGATGATGATGATGATGATGATGATGGTGATGGTGATTATGATGATGGTGGTGGTGGTGATTATGATGATGGTGATGGTGATGATAGTGCTCTTCAGGGTGAAACGCATTTGCACGTCAGGTAAAACCGCGTGCAAAAATGTGATAGGTAGTTCACAGCCTGGGGAGACGGCTATATACACCGGCAAAAAACTCCAAGTGCGTCTCCTGATCTATTTTAGTCGAAAGCATCTGGCCAAATGCCAAAATCTTTTCCCCGCACACCTAAGCTGCAGTCCCGCAACTAGTGAGAGTTGAACAAGAGAGAAACTCAAATCTTGAAACAAAATCTTGTCACGCTGTCTAGCCTAGCCGTGTAAGTATTCAGTATCTACATTGAATCTCACCATCAGCTCAACAATGCAAACGATGAGGCAAGCAGAAGTGAGAGCAGATTGGACCGGGAATGACCCCTATTGCATTTCCGACGCCATGCACAGCCATGATGAAAACTGCCAAACTATATGTGTATATATATAATATATCAAATATAGCCGATATATAGCCGTCAACCCAGACCTGAAACAAATAAATGGAGGAAATCTCAAGCTTTCCGTGACTTTGCTTTGAGATACAGACAATCTGCACCAGGTTTTCCAGCCTCCCAAGCGAATTCCCTTTTGACGGACAATGCCAGATCAGTAGCATACATGATTCATTGCGGCGCAGTACTGCCTCTTTCGATTTGTGGAGACATCGTCCGATGTCATGGGTGGGGTCACCCACATTTCCTTTCGTGATGCTGGCGATCTCACAAAATCAATGCCAGGTGGGTGATTGTTTTCTGAGATTGTCGAGCTCCAGACTGTAAATGATGGTCCCAGCTCCCAAATAGTATCTGCCTTCCAAAGAGAAGTCTCTCCTCCGTCAAACCTGGCAAGAGGGTTCAGAATTCAAGATCCAACGGACAGATGTATATTTACGCTTCCAGCGAGTACACCACTAAGCGCAGGGCTTCGGCTTCATTGGTGCACCTTAAACGTGGACCAGACTCAACCAACTCACAGAAGCGTCTGCGATTTCGTCCAGTGCGACTTCATGTACATGTAGTACATGACCCTTCTGAGATCAAGTGTTTTGTCTGAGACTCGAGCCATAGGTGTGCCCACTATGGTAGAGAAGCAGCTGAATGCAATCAATGTGCTGCACCAGGGCTCGAGTAAAGCAAGAAGTTTGACAGGTTTTGGATTGGCAACAAGTATCGACCAACTTGCTTGCTTCCCATTTCAATCTTGTCCGGGCCAAAAAACAACTCCTGAATTCTGCCGGAAATCAGAGAAACTGCTGATCTCCCCACCTCTTTCAAGTACTTATGGAAGTCTGCGCCCTGCAAGGTGTATCGAAACTCAACTTGGACAATGCTGAAACGTGACAGCTGCTCCCTCACCCAGCTATGTGTCCAATGCACTGTGCCCCCGCCCCTGTATCTGGTATGATACACAACCCATTGGGTAGGGCGGGTGTCGGGCACTGGACCGGGATCATACATTGGACATCCCATCTTTGCAAGGTTTGAACTGAACTCACTACAGCCGTGTAAAGCCATTTTATTGATCACATCCGGTACAGCGTTTGGACAGTGGAAACCATGCAGGAAGGCAGAGGAGGATTGCAGCAAGAAATCGTAACAAGTGATGGGACAATCATGCAACATTGCAGGCCTTCAGCCTGCATGTCTCTGCAAGAGAAAGGGTCGCAGGCTGATGCGTTTTTAACGAGCTCCGGTAGAAATAATTTGCTTTGTTACGTTCAATAGAAAACACATTGGGGCAAAAACCTAAAGCAAAGAAAGGCAGCGGCATTCATGAAGAACCACTGCGGTGTACATCGGTGTATGTATGTTTGTATGCGACGCATGCCATGTATGCACGGAATATACTACAGTATGCACAGTATGTACAGTGTGTGCAGTATGTAAAGTAATGTACAGAATATACAGTAAGTATGTACATTCAGTATGTAAAGTATAGTCAGTATGTACAGGACTTACAGAGTACACAGTATGTACAGTCAGTACAGTCAATATGTACAGTCAGTACGTATGCAGTATGTACAGTCAGTACGTATGCAGTATGTACAGTCAGTACGTACAGTATGTACAGTATCTACAGGATGTACGGTATGTACAGGATGTACAGGATGTACAGTATGCAGTATGTATTGGATGTACCACGTATTATGTATCTATTGTTAGATGGGGTTAGATGTCTGGTTGAATTCATCAATCTGTGCTCACTCTAAAGAATCTGCATAGCTGAGGAGCGCACTGCTGTCGGGTTGAAAGTCACCATGGGAAAGCGGAGGCTCACGCTTTGCATATTGGCTTCGAGCTCGCCCAAAGCGTTCACCTATAGCACCCAACCGCATCCTCTACAGAAAACATGTCAGCAAAGCTTAAAGTTTTTTAATCCAGCACAAGCTCTGCAGTTTGATGATGACAAACGCAGAAAACTCATTGAGCCTGAAAGAAGATTCCCAGATGCACCAACACGTCCTTCAAAGGCTTTGTTTGGCGTGAACTCAGCATTGGATCCAGTCTGGAGCTGGATGAAGGAAAACACGAAGTACTTGGAGTCTTGGAGTATGTTCACCCAGGCGGGGCAGGAGTGGCGTCAATTAACTACACATTGAACAAAAAATACAAGTTCCACCTGACATCCCACTACATATATACGTGAACACTGGTATTTTTTGAACAGCCTACGCCTGCCAACATTGGAAGTCTAGTTTATGCTGTTGCCTACATTATCAAGGCCTGAGTCAACCAAGCACGTTGAAAACACTGGCTTTGCAACCTTGAAACTATCTGAAACTATCATCAGTGATCTTCACCAAGGAACGTCAAGCGAGTCCAAAGAAGAAAGTTTAGTCGTTGGATTTCGTGTCTTTGGTCTTATTCAAAGCTGACGACAAAATAGGGCAGGGTTGGAGGACAACACTGCAACCAGAATCAAAAGTTTAATGGTTTCGCCTTGGTGGAAGATGCGATGGAAGTAGGGTACGTACATCATGGGGTTACCTTGTTTGCATGCAAACCCACACGTGAAATGAACTTAGGGGAGGTGCTGCCAAGAGAATTTAGCAAAGTGTGTTGCCTGCTCACACCCTTCAAAAAAGTAGGCGTATGTAATACGCAGTTCGATAAGCATCCTTATATGTCCCTGACACCCAATGGGTTCTTTGTTTGCCCTCATTTTTTGAACTCCACTTGAGGAAGTGAAGTGCCTTTCTCAAAAAGAACCAGGGGCAAAGTTATTTCAAGATTTAAGCGAAGGTCAGAGAACTTTCGTACGTCAACGTGATGACCGTAGTAAACCACTCATTGGAAATCGTTTGATCAATGCTTGTAGGGAGTATGTGTAGAATACGCCGATAAAATTTCACACGAAAACTATTTCTGGGATTTGATCTGCAACATTTAGCTGGATGGTGTCTAGACCCGGAGCCGTCCCTCAAGCAAGTCTTTCAATGGCCAACCTAGATGTAAGCAGACAACCACAACCACAATATGCCACAATAAGCCACAACACATCGCACGCACATACAAACCTGATAGAACTTGGGTTGTTAGGGTCCGTAAGCAAAGTTACTCAGTCCAGTCCTCAACAGGTGCCCAAAACAAAGAGTTGAGGTTCTCGGCTTGTGGTGCATCGGTGTTGGGATTTATAGCAAGGCGTCCTGTCTTGCCCACCACAAACTTGCCGTGTTTGTGCAGCCAGCCCTCGCGCTGTTCAAAAAATTATTCGCCCTGTCTTCGCCTGCTTTGTTAGACCACAGGGACCCATGAACCTCGTCATCTCCCCTCGTGTGCCCCTCCTTTAGCTTTAACTTTGTGTTCCAAGCCGGACTGGTTCGCAGATTTATAGGTTTAGTCGGTTTAGCAGTTTGGAAGGAGGAGAACAATCAATGGTATCCACTCCGCTCTCAGACCTTGAAGCACCTTGCCAAAAAGAATCATCACTGGGTTCCGGCTGGAATATGGCAAAATAATGGAAACTCCCCAGCCATGCCCCAACACTAGCATACAGGAACTGGCAAACACTTCCCAGTGTCCTTTCCATCCAATGACAGCTTCACTTCTGTAGGATGAGGACTGCACCTGCATGATATGGCTACCAAAGGAACCACAGATTTGATCATGGGTCAAAAATTTCGAGCAGTACCCACAAAATCTGCTAGAATGTACAGCTCTATGCAACCGCTAGAGAAGTGACTAGTTTGAGATTCTTGGTAGTTGCTCAGGTGCAAACCTACCGTTGGCATCGACTTCCTTGCAGACCTTGATTCTTCAGTTGTGAGAGTAGCTGATCAGAGAAACTGGAAAAAACTGGAAAAAACGCTTGACAAGATCTTGTCCTGCCAGAACTGACTTCCAAAGCAGACAGGAGCACAAAGCGTTCAGCACGCAAACTCTTCATTTCTATGCATGTGTTCGGTGGGCCCTTTAACATATTTTGTTTTTGGGTTATACATTGTTTTTTGTTCAATATCTCTGTGCTTATCAAGTTTGTTGACATTGGTATTGCTCTTTTTGTCCTTGATATTGTTGTTCTTGTGATGGTTGTTGCTGCTGCTGTTACCGCTGTTGTTGTTGCTGCTGTTGCAGTTTGCAGTTTGCTGTTTGCTGTTGTTGTTCTTGTTCTTGTTCTTGTTCTTGCTCTTGTTCTTGTTCTTGTTCTTGTTGTTGTTGTTGTTGTTGTTGCTGTTGTTGCTGTTGTTGCTGTTGTTGGTGTTGTTGCTGTTGTTGCTGTTGTTGCTGTTGCTGCTGCTGCTGTTGCTGTTGTTATTACTCTTCCTTTTATTCTTCATTTCCTTATTCTTCTTCTTCTTCTTCTTCTTCTTCTTCTTCTCCTTCTCCTTCTCCTTCTCCTTCTCCTTCTCCTTCTTTTCTTCTTCTTCTTCTTCTTCTTCCTCTTTCTTCTTCTTCTTATTCTTCTTCGTTCTTCTTCTTCTTCTTCNTTCGTTTCGTTTCTTCGTTCGTTCGTTCGTTTGTTTGTTGTTGTTGTTGTTGTTGTCTTGTTGTTGTTGTTGTTGTTGGTTGTTGTTGTTGGTGTTGTTGTTGTTGTTGTTGTTGTTGTTGCTGCTGTTGTTGTTGTTGCTGTTGCTGTTGCTGTTGCTGTTACTGTTACTGTTACTGCTACTGTTACTGTTATTGTTATTGTTCCTGTTGTTTTTCTTGTTGTTGTTGTTGTTACTGTTATTGTTATTGTTCCTGTTGTTTTTCTTGTTGTTGTTGTTGTTGTTGTTGTTGCTGTTCTTGTTCTTGTTCTTGTTCTTTTTCTTGTTGTTGTTCTTGTTGTTGTTCTTGTTCTTGTTCTTGCTCTTGTTCTTGTTCTTGTTCTTGTTCGGAAGTGGCTATGGTGGTGGCGGCGGCGATGGAGGCGGCGGTGGCGGTGGCGCTAATTGATGCACGATGTGCTGGGAAAACGAACTGCCTAGACTCTAGATTCTATGGTAGATGTAAGGGCCTGACTATGTCCCCAGTGGCAACCACGTCCTCTCCATTCTCTACAATGTCGACCTGAAACTGTCGAACAGGAGAGTTCTGGTCAAACTAAGGTAGCAAGTAAAGGAATCTAGGGCAGGCTGTGAAGTGATTTGCTCTTCATGCCATAAAACAAGTCCGCCTGAATTTTCTCTTCAAGCAGCTGGTGGTGCGTCAGAGGTGGAAACTCGAAGTTCTGCGGTCATGTCGGCGCTGCGTAGTCTTCACTTCTCCAACCAAGGTCGTCTTAACAATAAATTTCCATAGTTCTTTGTTCTTAAGGAACTGGTGTGACAATGGCCTGTTCAATCTTGCTCACCTGACATTTCTTACGAGCAAATCCGTCTTCGCATCGGACCTGCCTGAACTTTGTTTTGAAATTCGACGACCCCAGTGCTCATCTGCACGGCCCTTGCATTAGGTCCAAGCTGAAAAGCTGAAACGCAGAAAAACAATATTATAAAACATATTTTAAAAGTACAAAGTAAAACTGGGTAGAGCGGTAAAAATCAGGCCAGAAGATGCCAAAAATACTTCTTTCATGCATTTGTAGGCTGAGAGAGATACGTTTGTTTGTACTCGCCGTTGGCACCTTGGCAACTGAATGACACTATGAATGTGACAAAGTATGACTATATGACGAGACATCAGTTGTCAGACCCAAATGTAAAATCCCAGAATGGACATTTTGCATGTGGATATATGCACATGCAAATTCCAATGTGGCCAAGAGTCTGATCCTCACGGCAAAGCGCCTGCCATAGGGAAGTCCTTCGCCAAACGATTTGCTATCGACAAATCATGACAGCTATGTCTGCTATGTCTACGTCGAGGAAAGTTTGGAGGAAGCAAAATCGTTGCAGCGGTGCTAAGAATTCAACCAATGACTCGGTAAGGATAGATGGCCAACTCTTTCGTTTCTGACCTTAGAATGAAGACATCAAAAAAGACATCTGAGGATGCTAGAGAGTCCAGCCAAACAATATGCTAAGCATTTGCAGGTGCCTTTCAGTTTACGAGTATCATTACGAGATTTTACGAGTATCATTTCTCCCGAGGCTCAAGCCCAAAAGACTGTTCGTGAATAGAGATGTTGAAGTATGGCCTCGGCTGTTGGACTTGCTTCTCAGAATGCTTCAGGCTTTAGCAGCACCCACTGGGTCTTCTGAGTCTTCTGCCGCAAGCCAAAGCCCATCTCTACATCTCGCAGCATTCCCATGCCGCCTTTTATCCAGAACTCAGTGTCGGCCGGGCAGTCCCTCCTATGATTCCTATGTCATACACATACATATAATACATATATTTATTATATCATACATTTTGTTCCTATGATTGGCTTCACTGCTGCGCTTGCTGCAAGGTCCAAAGCTTTCAAAGTTTTCAGGGTCACTTGCAACAACTCCAGTTGAGGCAAGAGATGGCAACAAGAGCACGACTCTGACGTATCTTTATCTAACAAACCAGAAACTCTTGAAACTTGGCTCGATTGCGAACTTGAGGCCAGTGCGTTTGGTGCCAACTCAACACCCAGCCTTTGACTTGCCCACCAGAAAAATCATGGATGTCGGGGTGATGCAAGCCGCAACTTTAGACATGAGTGTTCACGAACATGAATACAGTAGGCACTGGATGCCTTTTTTTGACAGTCTCCCGCTAAGCTTCGTGCTGAAAGGTCCGCGTGAACAAAAGCCAAGTTGGAGACGTGAAGGACACCTGCCAAAGTTCCCAAGCAGGTTTCGCACACCGTATTCCCAGCGGACAAGCAAGCACATTAAGCACGGGTCAACACATCATTAGATTCTTCTTTGATCTAAGACCTAAGAAATAAGCTCTCCACGTTGAGCATCTCTGTAGAAATATTGTGCTGCTCTCCAAAAGTCTGCATCCGGCGAACACATGAAACCCTCTTGTGGCTTTGAAGCATGCAAACAAATTTCAAGGCACTGGAGTCACTGGAGTCACTGGACTCAAACCAGACTTGACAGTTTTGATGCAAGGTCACAAGTCACTCGAATTGTTTCACAAGTGAGTTGCGAACTGTGTCAAAATGCATCGAGCCAGTGCAATTGACAATTGTCTTCAAGCCTTGGATGTCAAACAGAACCACGTTTCTAAATGATACCAAGTATAGCGAAGCAACGACAGTCTGCGTAAGATCGAAAAGAAAGTCCTCATTAAGTTTCTTCAGAGTACTCTGGGGACCCAACCCACCCGGCTTGTACCCTTCATTTGTCCGATGTGGAAAATCTCAGAGGGTGGAAGACCGCCAAATTGGTCGCAACACGCATGTTTGCTTTTTGCAGTTGGAAGCACAGCAAGGCTGAAAAGAACAGAATGAAAAGCAAATAGAAATAGATTGAAATAGACAACCGAAACAGAACAGATAAGAGACAGCCGACCACTCCTTTCCAGTGGCGCCTTCATGTTGACACTCATGCCGGGGGTGACAGTGATAGGAGTGCCACCTCCAAGCTGAACGCGACTCAAACACATTGACATAGCTGCATGGGTTGCAAGAGACATTGCTACACCCAAAAGAAAGCAAAAAAGCACCTAAGTGGAAGGTGAAAGGCCGCATGAACACCTGTGCATCATCCCTGCGACCATCACAGAAGTTGGCTCCAAAAACAATTCAGCAAATTGTTCAGTTGAAAGCACATTGAAAAGATCACGCTGCTTTGCCAGTCACACTTTGCACTTCTGTTCTGAGTGCAGGACTTCAACTTGCTAAAAAAGGGTATTGGAACAGTGTCCAGCACGTTCTCCATGATCGAGGATGATCTGGGATCACAGCGATCAGGAGAACGTTGGAAATCATTCTGTGCAGAAAGCCTTCGCTTTAGGGACATGGCCAAAACATGCTCACTTTAGTTCACTGGAAATTCTGAGAGCCACACTCGTCCTTGTCAAAATCAGCAGCAGCTCCGACATCCAAATCCATATCGGCATAACCTGAAGCAAAGTCGAATGTAAGAAAGACTAGGTTTGGAGATTCGAGACTCTACTTCGTGAAACCGTCTACTAAAGTGGTTTAAGCATTCATAAGAAGCCCGCTTCTGATGACCACATCCACCATGACATGAGGCCTAGGTCACTGTCTTCAACTTTGAGATCTTTGACAGACAGGTGTGGAAACAAAGGAAACAAACTGAAAAAGATTCGCAAGGTCCTGACGCTTGTGTGATATCTGGCATGTGGCTGCTCAGATTCATGGTAAAACCAAGGATGGCATCCACGTACGGATGGTAAAACCTCGCCATCGCCCGCATTAGCCGACAAGCACAGCAAGCAGGAAATGTCGGAAATGCCTGTTCTTGCCTCAGCCAGGTTGTGCCACCAGGGAAAGTATATCTATACTGAGGGTTCTCACTGCTGTTCGCCTCGTGAGCAAAATCTGTGAGAGACATCCCTTGTCGAAGTTACATCAGGACCAGCCTGATACTTCCAGTTCCATGCAAAGTTGTCCTTTTCCCTGGGATTGTTCAAGTTGAAGAAGCTGTTGCCCTGCCGAGAGGAAAGGCACATACTGTAAATCGGAGGAAATGTCTTGTGTGTGTGCGCAAGCTTTTCCTCACCTGCTGTTCATTGGCCTGATCAGGTTCAAAGCCTGTCTGCATATTCAAGTCTCCACCTGATCATGCCAGGAGAAGATATACACATGTGCACACATGTACCGTACCGTACCCAAATGGAGCAACCGCACCGTGCACATCTCCAATGCTGTTGACGCCATCCTTGAGAAAATCCAAGAAGTTCTTCTGGAGTCCTTGAATGACATCAAATTACACTCTTGAAAGTAAACAGTATGTCACACAAAAGTCACAATTTCAAACATTGCATGAATCTACATGAAAACTCGAAGTTCAATTAATGTCGAACAGAACTAGGGCTGATGCGTCGCTCACCTCTGAGAGAACTCGGCCTCTAAAGTCTCTCCAGAGTGTCACATGGTCACATGAGACTCATGACGACTGACTACTACACTCATGGTTTTGATCGCTGAAGATCGACTGTCATTTTCACTTGCCCACCAAATTTTGGCCTTGTCACACGCTCAGACTTGATACCAGAAGGCAAGACGTGAAGGTAGAACCTCTCACAAAACTTTACACACTATGACACTATGCGTTAACAAAACCCATCGTATCGTACACAGAATCCTTGGGCTGCAGACCTGCATGAGCGAAAGACTTCTTGAGCTGTTTCGAGCTCCTGGACAGCGAACAACGAAGCCCTGACTTGACTCCTTTTTGCCCTTGGCCAAGCTGCCTTGGTCCGAAACTCCACAATTGAAGCAGTGGAATTTGTGTCCACCTGCCGCGCATGGACGTATATCCACAATACTCAGCCCCACCCTGCATCAGTTGCCTTTCGGACATCCAGCACTCTATGGTACAGGTGTTCATTTTGCAAATGCCGACCTTGCAAATCATCTGCATCAATCTGAAATGCAAAGACTTTGTAGTAAATCATGAAGCGAAGCCATCACTTTGCAGAGTGCAGAGGGCAATCTATCTTGTTGACATTCCATCTCCATTCCCTTCTGAGAAGAAAAAGTGCTGAAGGCATGTAAAATGTGCAAAGGCCAAGTCCCTAGCAGCCATGGAGACCATGGGAAGCAGTGACGTGCTCAAGCTTTTTGAGGCGCGCAAGGACATCTTTTGAGACCTGAGGGCTTCCGGTCTCCCACGAATGAAAGGATTCGTAGGTGGTGCAAGTGCTGTACGAATCAAATACAATATTCAAATCCGCCCCGACCCGTAGTTGCAAAAGGGCGTGTTTTTCCGGCGGCACTAGCAAGGTCAACTTCAGCTGAGGCCTTTTTCAAGTGAAATGCTTAAAAACGCGTTTTGGGACTGTTTTGGTCTGCTTCTGCTTTTTTGAGACGGACCTCATGTGGTGACTCTGTGAAAATTGTGCCTTTTAGCTGCATTTCAGGCTTTTGGCATCCCATATTTTGAGTCCACTGGAGAGGCGGTAAAAGATTGCCGCAAAAAAACGTCAATTTTTCCTGGTGCTCACCATGGGCCTGAAAAGTAGGGATTTTTTGTGAAAAACACTCCAAACCATATGTTGAAAGCACTGTTTTTGTTTGCTTCTCAGCTCTGAAAACTGAGAAGTGATTCACATTGCGTGCATGACAAAACACCGCATGTATCAGTATTTTTCAATGGGCAGCAAAACCCTGCAAATAGCGGTGGTTTAGTCACTTTTGTATTTGACACCAAAAAACCTTTGTATTACCCGTGTCTTTTGCTTATAGAGGTGCAAAAATAATCGTCTAAAACACATCATTTTGATACACCCAACACCACATGACCCTGGGCAGAACAAAGTCTGGCAAATGTTTGATCCCGGAGGCAGGCCCTGCCGCGGAGCGGTGTGAATATTTGTCAGACTTATAGAGTTGAGAAGGACTGGTGACCTCAAGCCGTGGGTTGAGTCAAGTCCCACTCCATTCACTCCATTCACTCCATTCACTCCATTCACTCCATTCCCTCCATTCCCTCCACTCCTGTGATCCATGTCTCACATGACATACAATGCAGTCTGCAGTGTTGATATTATACATCCACAAGTCCACTCCATTCACTCTGTCCACTCCGTGTTCTCCGTGCCTGCAGCACCAAACGATCACTGGCACACTCGAGAATCTTCACTCCTCGTGTGTGCTCCAAGTCAAGTTCCTGCAAAGAGTTGGCCCTGAGCCACGCCCCAAAAACTGTAAGCTGCAGTATGCCATGGGAGAACGGACTTACTCCATCTACATGATGTGGCTACCGCTGCACATGACTACTAGAAACAAGAGACCCGAAAACTCTCATGTCCAGGAATCCAGGAAACAGCAGAGGAACAGCCACTTGAATGATGGAAGTAAAAGTGGCAGCTTGGAAACCATCGTCGTTCAGCTGCTGAAATGCACCAACCGTGGTATGTAAGTAGCAAAAGTATTGACTCCCCATGCTTCTGTTTCATGCACCAAATGCCTCAAAACTACAAAATCACTTAGATATATAGTACACTTTGCACTATTTGACAGCACTGTCCAGCAATGAATCAGGGTCAGTGTCGACGTCCCAGTGAAGGGAGAATTCACTACCATCCTGAGCGCGAACAAATAAGGGATACTCGTTCTTCAAATTGGAGGTAGATTTCTGTGCCATTTCCTTTGCCTCAAAGCTATGATCTTCGCGATGACGAAAGTGCCTTTCACCACAAAACTCAATGCACAAGCAATCCTCTGGTTTTCTGCCTTTTTTTGTCGCGTCATCTTGCGCCTTGCTCTTCGCTATATCCCGATGCAAGTCTTACTTGCCATTACCACTTCACACATTTCACACCCATCTTCATGCATCTGCTACACTGCTACAGCATTCCCTGTCCACCTGATGTTTGGAGGATGAAGTCCTTCAACCACGCCGCCCTCGAAGAGTCCTGAATCAAATCCAGCCCTGTAAAGAATATGACACATGAGTCAAAGCGAAAAGATTCGAAAAGGAAAAAGAAACGAAAAAGAAGAAACCTTGAAACCTCTGTCGAAAAGATTCGTTGACTCATTGACTCGTTGATGACGTAAAGCAATACCAGGACTCCAACGAAAAGGTCGAGGCAGGGACCAGACTTGCAACACTTGCACCTTCAGAAGTGACGGTAAATGTCTTGGACACTTTTGGACACTATGCCACTGCCATTCCTCTAGCTTTCCTCAGCTGCAACCGATCTGGGAGACTGACAAGATGCCATGCCAGCCATACAGCCTGCACTAGATTTGAGAAATGCACCCAGATTCATGGGATTCTGTGTCCAATGGACCTTGGTCAGGGCCTAACATGCAAATGCCTTGCTACCAATTGGAATGAATTTCCTTCGGAAACATTGATTTGCGGCAACGACATGCTTCCGCGCCTGCATGGTCCAAAAGCTTCAACTCTTCAGCACTGACCTTGCAGTCTAAGATTGATTTTTCGATCTGTGACTCCAACATGCAAGCAACAGCACTCAAGATCAAAGAACCGGCAGTTTCACAGTCAAACTCAAACTAGGATTCCGTGCCAGACGAGAAACACAAACTGGAACAAATCAAAATAAGACCAAAAATTAGGGGCACAAAGGTGGAAAAGTCTGAGCCCAAAGAGTCAAATCCACACGCACTCACGAACTCAAATCCTGAAAGATATGCTTGACACGCTCTGTATAACTTCAACAGTGATTCTTCGCACAATGCGAAGATAGTGAATGTTCTCTGCTATGCGGTGGCTGCTATCATACAGAATGCAAGTGCCTCTCTGATCATCACCTGTGCTACTGCAACAGCCTCAGGGCACAGCTTTCCAAGCAAGTATTGAAAATGGATGTCCTAATTAACCCAAACGACAATAGAGGCAGGGGCATCAGCAGTCCCCGTCATGCGTACAATGCAGGGGTCCCGGCCCTGGCACGGCAAGCGCAACAGTGCTCAAGGTTTCAGACTTTGTACAGAAATTGGAAGCGTTTCAGCTAATTTTGAATCTTTGACACAAACAGCCTAAAATATACCCATTCCATTTACTGGCGTGCAATCTAATGTAGCAATCCACAAATTGACAGTTCTTCCTCAAATCTGAGGCATGTGGAGTGAATGAATAAAATCCTGGTGACTCGAAATGGGCACATGCTTTAAAAACCAGTATAAAAGGGTTCATACTATACACAAAATCATTCAAAAAGGCGAAGCATTCAGGTCGCAGTGGAGATACAATGCTGTGAAGCTTCAAGACCTGGAGGCGCTCAAAGAGCAGTACAAGTCCACAATTGCCAGCATTTAGGGAAGATGCAGGCATGTAGTACTGCCACATATTGGTTTGGTTCTTGCACTGCACGGCCCTGGTCGCCGCAAGAAAAAAGTGCCACACACATATGTTCGTATACCCACATGCAGACAAACATCATCGAGTGCGCATCAAGACAAAAGGGAGAAGTTAAGAGGGAGAAGTTAAGAGGGAGAAGTTCATAGCGTTGGAGGACAAACTGCAAACTGGTTGAACAGCTGCAGAGCCTTTGTTAAGAAGGTCGAACGTGTGAATAATACCAGATGCCTCGAAGGCCTATAGAAAAATCCAGAAAGATCCTTCCCTATCTAATTATCTGGCTCCCGGCCCTCAGAGCATGGAGAGAAACACTATGTGAATATGTACATACATCTGGGCAGGCCACCTACTATTTTTCCTAAACCTGAATTAAAAGTTTGGGGTGCTTCTTTTACTAAAACACCAATTCGGGGTGACCTGACGTGATGCCACTACAATTTGCCGCTCGCTATATTGTATGGATTCATGGATCTATGTATATATATATATATTATATATATATGTATAAAGTGTCAAGAAACCTTTTTACTCCACTCCGTAGCGATTTTGTCAAAACAGTTAAAGTAACTGCAAGTAAAAATTGGAATACAGTCCTGTTCATTCTTGAAAAACCCTCTTTCCATCGAGCCAAACCTCAAATGGAAAAATAAGCTTAAAGGGGTCCTAGTCCGGACGGGCCAAACCCTCGAATCCCTTAACTTAGGTATTCCCCTTTCAGGACTGTTCCAAAAACACCTTATATCTACCTTTTTTGACAAAGTTGTTTGGTCTTTTGCGTCCCTTACCACGTCCCCCAGATCTTTCGACCTTGGGAGAAGGCTCAAGTGTGGCAAAGGCACCTGTACTAATCTTTGAGGAAAACAGGCGAAAGAAAGGAGCAATGTGAGGGTTGGAAACTGGGATTTTCAGTTCTGCCAGTAGAGCTAAGCCCTCATTTAGATAAATTCTCGCAGTCTTAACTGCTTGCCACCGGCCTTGGATCAGAATTTGATCAAGTGAGTGGTGCCTACCAAACCACCATGTGGCCCCTCCTCGTCTCAAACTATACGGACGAAAACCGTGCTGAGTTAAACGTAGAGCAGAAAGAGCTTCATTAAAAAGCTTTCGCCACTGGCCAGGATTCTTAGCCAACTGGGAGGATGGTTTAGCTAGGGACATCCACTTTTTGACAGGCCTCACAGCCTTATCATAGCCAAGAACGGTACTTTCAGCAGCACCAGCTCGTTTACCAGATTTGGTCAATCCAAGAGAGATCAGAATTTTTTCTTGAGACTCATGAGAGGAAAGGTTTCGCCTTTTCAGGGATAGGATTTCCCCGGTTCGCAGCATACCGTAGAAACCAATGAGCAAGGAGATACCAAAAGAGACGTGATTGTGGAAAAAAGCCCATCCAGCCATAGCTTGCAACACTGACTCAGGAAGTGGGGGTGCCCTTGACGGGACCTCGTTCATTCCCCACGTCTTCAGGAGCCTCCACGCTCCCGGCAGACATCCTTTGATCTTGGGATCGACGTCTTGCAAACCTGCCAAAGTATCATTGGCAAGCCCGCGGCCACTGCCTTCATACCAAAGATGCTCCAAATAATCACACACCAAAGGATCAAGTAGGTCCCGTTTAGAGGGAAGAGTGATAGAATTGTTGCGTAAGAAGACCATGAAGAGATCCACTGCTTTGTTGTACCTTAGTCGCGTCTGAGGTTGAACTGTAAGTTGTCGAAGGGTTCCCAAATTGCGTCGCTCCTTAGCACGCTGTGCTGGAGTCCTTGCTTCAAGGACTCGCTTAGGCATGTCTAAACTTAGACTTGAGACGGACCCCCCACCGACTAGGCTTGTCAGCAGGGTTCTGGTCCGTATTAACATATCCCCAAAGTGCATGGCAAGAACCAGCCAGCAAGAGTGCATTAATGCGACACATGGACCTTCGTAACTTTCTTGAACTACTGCGACCACGACTAAGGCAACAAGGAGTCAGTGAGATGGAGGAAACGTTTCCGCACCAGTCGTTGATGACATATTCTCCACTTCATACTGGTCAGGATTGCGCGAAGCTCTAACGAATTGATGTGTTCCTTTCCACCAACCCACCTCCAACCAGAGACCACCTTCCATCTCCAGAGCCGTGATGGCACTGAAGCACGCAAACGATGGTACTTGACCATTTGATTCGTGGGGGTGGTCAGGAGAATGTCTTCTCCTTTGATGCTGATCAGGTTGGAGAGTTTGTGAACCAAGGTAGCATCATCAGTAGACGCAGAACTCCGAGGAAGGGGATTGAGTGGGGCCCTGAACAACTTAGCTTGGAACATAAGTAGGTTCTCAGGCTTGAGCTTGTCCATGATGATTTGAGGCGTATGCACTTCAGTGAACCCCCGAGGGGCAAGAAGTTGAGACAAGAACCAAGAGACCACCGGGACAGACCAGGTGTTACCCAGTAGGGTCAGCCGAGTATTTGTGAAGAGAGGGTCCTTACGCTGAGCCTTTGGAAGACACCACCTAGTATAGCCAACAGGGAACCCCAACATGTACTCTCGCTCTTCCACGTCGGGGACACGAAATTCATTTTTGCGATTGATGAGGCAATTTTTTCGGGTGTACTGATACGGTGGAAATTTGTGGGAGTCCCCTTGCCACCTGGAGATATCCTCAGGACCACTGCAGGATCCCGGCGGGCTTCCGCCCCGGTTTGGAACTGGAAGCTCCCGCCTGACTTAGGAGCTCCCAAGTGACCCAGTATAGCCTCGGCCTGCTACACCATGTGAGCTGACCAGCATCACACCACCACGGTGTTGACCCAAAGTCAGCCGACATGATGTCCCTATCCAAATCATCCATAGAAGCCACTGACTCCATCAAACTGTGAACCTGACACCACGGAAAATGCACCTCAAAGAGGCTCCTAATGCGCCGGACATGGGAGAACAAGCTAAGATCGTTCATCCCGCAACGCTCCTCGCCTATCGGCATTCAGACCGCTGACCCCCTGGCAAGGGGGGCCTGCACCTACCAAAACCAAAGAGACCTGGGAGAACTGTCCTGCAAATCTATGAACCATAGCATCATCCACTAGCTTTACGTCCGTGACTACCTCAACTCCCGGAAAATGCGACTCCACCACACGCGATGCTGCAGCATTGGATTCCACGCTTATATGACCCATAACCTGGCAGCCTAACAGGTCAAGGGCGACCCGGAGGGCCCCGACTCCATCGAAGAGTCCTACACAAAGCACCGAGAGGTCTTCGCCTGGACGTTGTACTTGACCACGAAGGGCTCCCGCTGCCACCATGTGGCCCAAGGAGCTGAGACCAACCGAAGAACAAAGTCCTCCACCTTTTTCCGAGGCATCGCTGCACGACACCTTTGGGTCAAGTTCCAACCGGAAATCCATTCTCGCCAGGGGAACCAAGCATAAAAAGCGAAGAATCTCAAGTTTGCACTGAGTCGGAATCACCTTCACCCGCTGACCTGTTCCTTCAAAACTACCAATAAGCTGCCACACCGTATTGAGACAACCCAGAAGAGGCCGGCGAAACATGGAGACATAGACCAATCCCCCACAGACCACTTGGAGTTGACGTTGGGACGCCTTTCCCTGCTCACAAAGCTGAAGGGCTGCCACCACATACTTGAGGAGCTTAGCCTCCTTGGGATATGCCACCCCTAGCTGTCCATCGACCTGTGCTCCCTGTAGTTCGGCTAGGGTTGATCGAGATGTAGACTTCTTCACGTTACGTGGAACCTGCCAGCGGTCATATTCCTCCTTGAGGGCTGTCACCCCCGGGGCCTCAGAGCCCTCGAGCGCCAAGACTTTGGTAGCCTCCACTCGTTCTAACAGGTCATAGTTGTCCAAGTAGATACGCCAGCGAGGATCACAATCTGGAAAAGGAAGATCCTTACGAAGCTCGCCCTCTGGTGCGTTTACTTCAGGGAAGAAATGCTTTCCCGAGGCCAATGCTAGATTGTGGTGAACGTGCTGAGCCAAACTCACCGAGTTCAGGTAACCCATAGGCAGCACCAACGAAGCCAAGTAGCACTCCCGACCCTTATAGGCTTCAGGGAGCACCTCGTCCGGGACCATCTTGTTAAAGGCCAAATACTTTACCCAGTCGCCAGGGACGGACATTGTATAAAAGAAACAGCGCACATCTTCACTGCTTACCAGAAGACATTCTGTAGGTTGAAGAAACAGCGGAGTCATAGAAGACCACGTAGGGAGTGTTGCTACATCCCCCGAAAGAGGCTCTGAAATGAGGTTGAAAGGGATTAAATTCATGATGAGTCGGTACACCTCAGTGTCACCTACCCATTCATCTTTTGTCACCCCAAACATCCCATTCAGGAGTGGTCCATCTCCCGAGTCAAAAACCTCGTCCGTAGGGAGGATACAACAAAGACCAATGCCACCAACCCTTGGCAAACTCGGCTCCATTCCCCATCAGACACCATGACCTTAGGCTTCGGAATCTTGTCCCATTGATCCCGAGGCTTGATGTAAAGGTCAATATTGTCAACAAAATGACGGGCCCCTTGTGAACAAACCTCCCTCAGAGGCACCCTCCCGATTTCTGCAGGGAGTGCATGCCTAATATTGTTCCAAGTGAACCGCTTTGCAATCTTAACTTCATCACCCTGGTAGTCGATGTGTCTTGTCTGAAAAAACTCCTTCCAACTAAAACCAGGCAAAACTAACCTTAAAGAAAGCATCCTCTCCACATCTTTCACCAGCTCCACCAGGCAACCCTTTTGACAGGGCGAAATTACTCCATCACAAAATTCACAACAGCCCCACAAAGAATTGAGGGAAACACAAACACCAATCAACCAAGACATGCCCTCCTCAGCAAGGTCCGGAAAAAGGTCTTTAAGGGTATTCCTAGAAGTGGGAAGGGGAAACAGTGAGCCGCCGTCTCTACCTTCCTTGGTCTGGCTACGGAGTGGTAAAACTTCTAGGAACCCTTGAAGAACCCTCGAACCTAAATCTCCCAAACAAACCTCATCATTCAAAGAATTTTCGCAAACTTTTTCTCCTGAATCCGGCGGAGCACCGGTCTTGCCATCCAGCTCAGACCTGGGGTCGGTCGCCCCCAATATGGTCTCTTCAGCCGGCAGGGCTGGAAAACTCGGACCCATACAAGGCCCTGCAGGTGGCACAGCATTTAAAGGCCGGTCACCCACACCATCCAAACCAAGCTGCTGGTCAGGAGCAACCACTCCCGGATTCATAGCTCGACCTCCCAGCGGCGTCTTCAACTCCTCTGGCACAGGCTGTTGCTCCCGTGCTACTTCTTCTCCTTGTCGGCTTTGCCTCCATCCTTTGCATCTCCTTTGCCTCTGCCCTTGCGATCCCCCTTCTCTTGATCTTTGTTCTTGCCTTTTCCTCCTTTTGGCCGGTCGTCCAACCGAGGCCCTGGGTGAGCTGCTAGCTGCCTCATGCGGACCTCCTCGTATGTCTCCTTCTGTGCGCCCTTCAGCTCGCTCCGGCTGGAGATCGTTGGGGAGTCCTGGCTGGTGCATTCCAGTCGTTGGGCCACCGACCAGTGAGATCCCCCAGGATCAACTCCAGAGATTTGAGTCTCTGGCAAAGAACATCTGCGGCTCTTGATGGATTGCCCTTGACGATGTGGTCCAAAGCCGTCGAGAGATTTAGAATCTCCCGAAGCACCGGTCCTGTGGCTCTCTTTGCTAATTGCTGTCTTGCATACAGCATTGCACTGGCCCTCGGACCTTTCATCTCGGCCTCTGATCCCATCTCCAACAAGAGTGCCTCTCTCATTGCCACCAAGGAAGCCTGTGCCAGTAACGCTCGTAAAGAGCTCGGCATTTGCTTGTCTCCTGAAACAGGCTCATCTCCTCCTGATCCTCGCCTTCTTTGGAGCTGCTGGTAGCCGAACTGCTCGAACTTGAACCCGAAGACTTCTCCTTCCCTCTCTTCTTCAAGTACGCTCTGGCCTTCCTCACAACTCTCCTCCTCACACGCTCTCGGGGGTCTAGTCCTGTTCCCCCAAACAGAGTCTCCAGCGGCTTTGTGGAGTCTACCATAGGAGACCTTCCATCGGCCTTCTTTGGATCTTCTTCTTTCGACTTGTCCAGCTTGTCGTCTGCATCGTCCTCTTTCTTCCTTTTCTTCACCTTTTTTGCCTCCTTCTTCTTGGACTTCTTCTTCTTTTTTCGACGGCTCCTCGTTGAAGAGCTGGATGAGTCCACTTTCTCCTTTGTCCTTCTCCTTGGGTGCATCGGGCCTTTTCTCCCGTTCTCTCAGGAGTGCAAGCTCGTCGTGGCCTCCCGGTCCCTTCACCGATTCCAGGTTCAGGAGCCACTCCTCCTCCAAAGCCATGTCCTGCACCACACGCCCTTTCTGAGCGTGAATCACGAAGTCCCCCACTTCGTCTTCTCCGCAGCCTCTGATGCAAAGATGCACTTTGAACGCTTCGTCGGGCTTCGCAGTGCTCACCTTCAACATGTCCTCGTTGGTGGTTCCGGTCAACACCAGAAACAGGTACCGATCTGCCCCTGCTGCTTCTATTGACTTCACCTTCCCGGACACGTTGCACTTGCTCCGGTAATAGCTGGCATCCATCAGCACTAGATGCAGCCCTGGTGTCATCTCGTCTAAGGGCACCTCCGACAGCTGCATCACCACTCCATCCTTCCAACCTCTTGCATCTCCTCCTCGGACTCGCCTCCTTCCACCAGGAGCCGGTACCGACCGCCTCATCGGCACCACTCCCGCCTTCGCCTTTGGCCGGGCCTTCGCCCTTACTCCTCCTCTTCCTGGAGCAGCTCCAGGTCTCCTCATGGCTACTTTCGGTGCCATCCTTCCTGCCAGCGGTAGTGCTGACGTCTCCACTCTTCTCCTCTCTCACGCTTCTTCTTGCCTTTCGCTCTCCTCCTCTTCCTCGACCTCGATCGATGACGCTCTTTGCCTGAGCCTCGACCAGATGGCGGATAGCTGGGTTCCGAGGGCCTACCGTGACTTGGCCTGGACCCTTGGGCTCTATCCTCCTCTGTTCTGCGGACCTTCCTCTCACGGCCTCTTTCACCGTCGTCGTGCTTGGGTTCCTCAGGCTCGGGATCCCGCCGTGAAAGCTTCACAGGCAAAGGACGCAACCCAAGAGGTTTGGAAAGATTCCCTTTCTGGATCTTGTGGGCGTTGGGATGCGACTTCGTCCTATCCACGGACTTGGGTTCTGCCTTCTCTTCAGCAGCGGGTTCTTCTTCTCCAGTCTCGTAGGAATAGGACTCCTCAGGCTCAGCCTCTCCACGATCTGAAGCTAAGGCCTCTTCCTTGACCTCCTTGAGCGGCTCTCGGACAGGTCCTTTCTCCTCAACCGGCTTCTCCTTAGGCGCAGCTTCTCCTCCGCCAGTTCCCGCTGATCCAGGAGCTTCTCCCGTTACCGGGGGAGTCTCTCCCGACTTCAAAGGAACTTTAGCCTGCCGCTCAGCCCACCGTGCTTCGGCCAAATCTGTTAAGGCACCTGCACACTCTCGAAGAAAGCCCAGCCCCAAAGACAAGTCCTTCTCGTCCAAGTCGCGCCAAAGAGTGTCGATCCTTCCAAGGGTCCTACACCCCGAACAAAGTGCAGAGGGGCTGGGCCTACCACACTCCTTACAGGACATTCAGCTTTAAGCCAACACTTCGGGAGGCATCAAGGTTAATGACACTTTATTCCCGGGGCCGTAAGAACATATATACACAGGATATTATAGACAGCAAAGGTCCCCATTCACATATATTTAGATTCTTGGCACATATTGTATTGATAGTATTTGACACTTGATACAGTATTTAGCAAGAAATTAAAAGTCAAGAAACCAGGCCAAACTGACCACAGATGTGTTCGTTTGCTGGATTTTTGTCTTCTTTCTATTGGAACTTACTTAAGCTGAGTTAAGTTTCAAGTACCCCTATGCAAGGCAACTGTGAATTCAGCATGCAAGCAGCCTCTCTGATCCCGAGATCCACACACATGTTTCTCCCAGTCCTTGTCCAAATCAATCTTTGCCCCACTTTTCTCCTACCACCAACATGATACATCACGTAGCAAAAATGATAGAAGGAAGTGTGGCAAACAAACATTCCTGGATCTCGTTGATTTGGCGCCCGCCAGGGCCAATCAGCTTGCCAGTCGCACTTGGAGGTATCTGTGCAACGTGGGCTTTGCAGCGTAAAGAAAAAAGAGAAGTACAGTATAGCGCTATAGTGGGTTCCTGTGGGTTCCTGGATTCCTTAGAGACTAGCTGTTCACATCGGCATCCCTCGAACTGCTACCTCCATCGTCGCGGCAGCTTCTGCAAGCTGCGTTCGATCTCGACCTCAAAATCATGCGTCCTTTGGAAAGTTTGGACTCCTTTTTTCTTTGTTCAAGTTTGAATCACACGATCACAAGATCGCACAACAACCAGCCTTCCAAGACTTCAGTGACGAGCGCCTTCGCAAGCTGAACATTCTCTGCGAAGCCTCCGAAGCGTACCTGCAGATTTCAGCGATTCTTTGTTGTTTCATTCTTGCATTGTTGTTTCATTTGTCTGTGAACTCATTTGAATTCGCAGTTTTCATTCTTTCAATGCTCGCGCTTTTGTTCTTGCCATTCTTCTACAGCCGTAGTAAAGGTCTTTGGGCAAACTGACATGTTTGTCTTCTGGGCTTCTTTGCGGCAAATGGCTTTTGCCTCCAAAAAGGTTCTTTGGAGTGGGGGTTGCGCAACTTTCTGCCTGTGTTTTCAGGTTTGTCCCCAAACCGTCTACTGCAATGAAGCATCTAGTGCCTTCTTCCAAAAATGTTCCCCAATGGTTGTTTACATTTGTCTCCCAATATTTCTAGCAAGGTTCCCGAACTTCTTTTATATTGGAGTCTCAGTTACGGCAGTTCTCTAGTTCATATGGTAATAGTTTCGGAACAGGTTTCTGGAAGGTTTATCAACTGTCGTACACTTGAATATTTCATGTTATTGCAGAACGGGCATGCGGCATACTCACAAAGGAAACAATACACCATACACCTCCACTCTGCAGAAAAAGATCAATCATGTCGTCGCTGTGGGGATATTCTTTGGGCTTATTCTTCTACAGTACATTCTTTTCTGGCATCTGCTTCAAATGCGCAAAGTCTTAAGCCGAATCTAAAGATCGAGGAACCGAAAGTACCCAAATTGCTTCGAAGCGCACTAAACATCGATCTGGCTGACGATCGATATCAATCTTGGCACCACTTCGTTCCTGGAGCTCCTGGATGGAGATCGTAGCTTCACAAAAGGCTGTCGGTCAAATAAATTCACCGAATTCACTTGCTTCCAACCCTTGTGCATCCAGCCTGAATTCGGGCACCCCCTGCACCAATGATTCGGCCAACCGCACTTCTCGGGATTTCCAAGTACTCTCCGTTTCCTGACACAAAACAAGGCAAAGATGCACACACTGGAGCAAACTCTATGTCAATTCCAATATTTCGTCCGGAAAAGAGAAAGCACCTGCTGAGTCGTCGGGCGGCGCCATAATTGCTGTTATCATCGCTTTTGCCATTTCAACCTGCTAGGCCAAGCCAAAGCAAATGAATGCAGATGACTTGCAAAGCCGATTTCATGAGAAGTTGCTTTCAACATCAAACCTTTGGTGCGCTCCTTTTGTCCCAGTCTGCCAGAGGGTCGCTCTGCGAAGATTGAAATAAGAATACCAAAAGTATGCGTGTAAGCATAATATTAAACTCAGTTAAAGAAGTAGCTCGAGAAGAGCACAGAGAGGATGGTGATCAGCAGCAAGCCCCAGTATAATGAGGTTCGGTTCAACTCAACAGGCAGCATCGCGTCATTGGGTCGAGGCTCAGGCAATGCTCTCAGCACCACCGGTGAGTTCACCACATCCATAGACGTCTTCGCGCTGCCAGCAAATGCACCGCGCAGGGAAGGGCTTTGGGACAGGAACGCCTCCTGTTCTGACGCACAAAAAGTGGAAGAGAGCAACCAAAGACAAGCAGTAGCAGCAACAAGGAATAGCACTGGACGGCGCGCCATTGGAATGGCAAAACCCTTGCAAACTCTCTCCGTTCCTTGTATCCAGCTTTCTTGAGCCAGTAGTAGCATTTGATACACTGCGGGTCCATAAAAACTGACTTGTTTGTTGTCTTTCATCTCTCAATAGATCAAATGATCAACAAATTTCAAGATCGAGTCGCCAGTGCGAAATATTTCCACACTGAATCCCGCTGCCTGGGCTGGAGTCCCAACAAAGCGCACGCGGCAGCCGGTGGGAGACTTGTCCACATCGACCTCAGGATCACAGAAATGAGAGAAGCCATCACCATCCAAGTCACCGGAGAAGAAAGATGAAGCAACTTGAAGCAACTACATACATTCTTTCCATTTTCCATTCAAAGTCCTCACCTGCGCACCGCTCTTCTGCCGAATCTCTGCAATCTGCTGTCCTTTGGTTCCGATCACCTAAGCAGTTCGACCAAGTTGAGAAGGCAAGTGTCATTGGCAACCTGGATCTCGGGCCTTGCCAGTTGCATGCCTGGGAAGCTCAATGTGCTCTTCCACGGAAGGCCTCCGAGTCCGAACCAACTTCGCAGCTTCCAAACCAATTTCATACGTCGCAATCACCACAGCCAACTCATTGAGAACATTTGAGAACTGTACGTCGAATCTGAACCTCCAGATGCCCTTGCAGAGACTGCCTGACTGTCAGATCCCTCTTTCGGATTAGAAGCATTTCCGCACTGGACAGCAAGCAATATCACATGCAGAACTCTGGGTTCCACACAGCAGCAGCTGCTGCTGCCGCAGCTGCAGCAGCTGGCACGGGTTCATTTCCAAAGCATGCGGCACAAGAATCATAGTTTCCTTAGCTTCCTTTCTCTATTTTCTGTCTCAGCCAGTGTGTTAGGCAGGCATTGTGCGGTACGGTGTTTCGAAGCAAAAGCAATATCGCATAGTGACTGACAAGTTCTGAAGGTTCATAAAACAGGCTTGAAGTTTTCAAGTCAAACCCTGTCAAGCAATCAGTCCTCACAGCCTGGCTCTGCGTGCGTGTGTCCGAAAACAACGTCATACTTCTCGCCTTCTCTTCCAACTTCTCTGGCATCTCCTGACCGACAGCACTGAGTCTACGCTCAGGAACGAAATAGCAATACAAGAGCAGCATACTCGGCACACGTGGCATTTTTAGCGCATTTTGAGCGCAAGTCTGAAGTTGGTTCCGCTTTGCGCGTCTTGCAAGTCAGAACTTTGTGATTCTGCATTGCAAGTTTTAAACTCTGACAGGTTCTGCATGGCAGGCTTTAAATATGAAAAGGACGTTTTGCTGCAACAACTCTTTGAACCCTTAGAGAACTTACTGTAGATGACAGCCGAATGTGATCTATCACAGAATACAAGTTGCCTTCTGCTTACAAACGTGCAAAGTCCTGAGAGCATTGCACCATCTGCAACTTCCAGGATCAGCGCCTCATAAGTCATGTCTGATCAATGGATGTCCACGATAGAGATTACTTTGTTGCAAAAGCCTCTTGCAGGCTTCCTTTGCGCTTCATTTTACAAGAGTATTTGGGTGTTTGATGCAAATTTCAAGCTGGGCGTGTGGTCAAGAGTTAAAGGCTCAAACAGAAAATGAAACTCTGAACAGTGCATAGTTTGGGTTTGCTTCATTAAGCTGATGAGAAAAGCCTCCAAAGCCTACAAGAGTTCAATACCTGCTATTCCTTACTTCATCTACTTTGGTCTCTCTAGCATTTCTGCAGCATTGGTATTTGGCTTAAGAGGACCTGCCTTGGCATCCTCACAGGCTTCAAGTGTCCCGCTCAAGAGAACCTAGAAAATTCACACGATGCGTGAGCAATTGGCAACAATTGACTGGTCCATCCTTGAATCAATACTTTGCCGCTCACCTGAAATGTGGATCCGAAAAATTGGGACGAATTTAAATTCTGAAAGTTGAAATATTTCTATTATTTCTTTGCCGTCCTGGACCGGGTCTTCAGTCTGGTCTCGAGCATCTATCCGAGCGCCTGCAGCACGTGCACTCACTTTTTGGCGACAAAACTTGACAGCGAAAAAACTTGACAGCAAACCTCAACCAAAAATGCAGTTGAATGATTTGAATGCAACTGCAGCGTCCTGTACGCTCACGAATGTCTTTGATCGTGGCTCCTGCCTGGTTCCAGGGCATCCATCGAAAATGCCTTCTCCCCAACTTTAAGTCACAAGGCAAAAAAAACGCAAAACTGCCCACCTTTCCGATCACTCTGCCAATGACAGACTTGGGAAGCTGCAGAATCTCGATCTTTTCTGGCCTCCGGGTAGCCATACCACCAATTTGGACAAAAAAGCACAAATGAATCCATGCATCGGAGGGACAAACAAATACGTAACAATCAAATGGCTGAGTCGGTTGGCTGCTCAGGATAGCATGGATTTTTTGAGGGAGTTGGTTTTGACCATTGTGCAAATGTGTGTTTTTAATCATTGCAAGGATGTGATCCAACCTAACAGTCTGCAGATTGTTTTTCAGAATCTACGGATTTCCTTTCTCAATCTTTGGCCCACATTCCTGATTGATTCTACTTTTATAGCTTGCTGCAACATCAAGCCTGTTTTCCCATATTTCATCATCTTAAACTCCGGAATATTCGGATTGCAGAACCTTTGGCAGCCCAAGGTGCATTGTAGATTCGGGGAACCTTCAATACAAATTATTCACTGGATCTGTGCACGTCTGTATGTATAGTCATACTGGATGCTTCAGTCAAACCGTGCAGAGAATCTGTGAATTAAAAGCTTTGTCGCACAGTTCATACTAAGCAGTGGTTCAGAGCCAAATAGGGACGCTGAAGCACAGTTCATGGATAAGACCTATATACTCCGTTCTTTTAGAGGGAGAGGAAAGGGTGCATGGCAAAATTATCTTTGGATGACCTTGAACACTTAGGTGATGTTAAAGAACGAATTGAGTCGGTGCGAGCACGCGCGAAGCTATAGGTGCTAGTACCAACAATATTTGCATTTGCTTACTTTCTCTATGTTGATTGCCAAAATTGTCAACATTCATGACTCCTGCTTTGATCATAGAGTGTCACCTTTATAATATCCAATACTGTCGTCATACCTCATTGCCATCATCATGATCATCATCATCATCATCATCATCATCATCATCATCATCATCATCACCACCACCATCACCACCACCACCACCACCAGCCCAGCACCATTAGCATCACCATCATCGTCACCTTCACAAATTCTTTGAACGTTCTTTACGTTCATGTTCATCATTTTCTTTATGATTACACATGTTTCCTGCATTGTAAGTCATCAGTCATCACTGTCGATCGCATTCTTATGTTAAATTGTCTAATTACTATCTGCAAATTAGTATGAACAGTTGTGGATAAAGATCTAATTATCATCACTGTTACGCCATGTTAAACATATAAATCCTATTTATGGCTACCATTGTCATTACCTACCTCCATCGTTGTCATCATGGTTGTGGCCATAGAAGCATTGTGCAGTCTTATCCTTTTATCACTACAAGGAAATGTATCATGCATGCAGCGGCGCTAGTCAAAAGAAGCCAGATGAAATTCGTTCCTCTACTGTCCAAAGCTCGCTTGATGTCAGGTGCGCGTTGACAAGTTGCAGGGTGTGGCCATGCCAAGGAAACATTGCCTCTATAGGTCAGAAATCCTGGATCTTGAGTCAGGACTCAGCACCTTAAACTAGCTCCATGGCCTCGTTTCCTTGTACATCGCAATGCCGAAAAATAGCAAGCAGAACCTGCAGCTGAAGAATAAGCCGAGGAAGCAAGCAGCAAACCTCTCGCCAACTGTGAAGGATCCAGCCGAGCTGCAGCCCCTACTTGTAAGACTGAACACAGCAGCCTTCGCAGATCCAGTTCTCCAACGGCGTGTTTTTTTATTTGCACAATTTTCACCGTTGCGCTTGAAGCTAAGCTGCCACGGGTCAAAGGTGGTCTGGACCCCTGGTCTCCAGAACATCTACATTTTGAGAGTGAAGGGGGTTCAAGTTTCAAGACATTCGCATCACAGTTGCATTTGTTTGCATACCTTGGTTTCAACGCGCATACCCTACTTTTTGTGCATACTTGACAAGTGTGTCTATCGTTGATTTGTGCAATACATGTGTCATTTACAATATCACATGATTGTATGCCGTCCAAAGAAGCCACTCTTGGATATTCCATCCCTGGCACCTCATAAAGCCACGAGACCAGGTTGGGAACTCCTGCGCATCCATACACAAAAACAAGTTCCGATGCCCTTCAAGCGCCAAAAAAAACCTAATGAGAGAGTTTTACCAATCTTGCGCCTTAAACCTCATTGGCAGAACCAAAAGCGCTGTTCAAAATCACAGGGAACATTCTCATCACTCACTACACATGACGCTCATTACTGATTACTAGTAACTGAATCAGTAGTACCACACAAGGCGCCAAAAGTTTCACATTTATATATATATATATAAAAAAAACAAAAGAAAAATGTGTCTATAAACATTGTCTGTGACTTGTTGAAGAGTTCCCATTGGATGTCCACTTGCCATTCGATTTCGCACGCAGCCCTTTTTTGCTGCTGACTCGAACAACTACACAGTACTACTCCGTACTACAAAACACTACTCCGCACTACGAAGTACTACAAAGCACTGCAAAATACTACTCGGTACTACAAAGTGCTTCGCAAGACTACTTAAAGAACTACAAAGTACTACTCCGAACTACAAAGTACTAGACACTACTGTAATACAAGGTCATTTACATTGCGCGGACCAACCTCTGGGATGCAAAACGCAATGGAACTACTAGAATGTTCATGTTTGATAGTCGCGACACATGAAACGTCGTTTACATTGCGCGGACCAACAGAAGACACCCTCCAACTTCACCAAATACTGTCCCTCCCACGAAAAAAGGCCCTCATGATTGATCCTCCTCACATATGAAACGTCATTTACATTGCACTACATAGTGCGCCTGCCATGAAAAATGACGTTCCAAAATATGAGAGAATTTTGCTGAAAACGGCTACGCCGCAATTTACCAGACCAGTCTGGGACTGTTCCGAGAATGATCCCAGAATGAACCCGTCAGTCCCAAAACGTTTCGGGCTCCGGCTATCATTCCAAATTTCACCAAATACTGCGCACGCCACGAAAAATGACAGCTGAATTGCACCAAATATTGCACCTGCCATGAAAATGACTCTCATGCTTGATCCTCGTCACACATGAAAAATCCAGAACAATGCGGGGAGCAACAGAAGTCACCCTCCAAGCTCACCAAATATGGCGCCTGCCACGAAGAACTAGTCTACCATTCTGTGATTCTACTATTCTTTGACTCTGCTATTCTTCGACTCNTTTTTGACTCTACTATTCTTTTACTCAGACTCTATTATCCTTTGACTCTACTATTCTTTTACTCTACTTTTCTTTGACTCTACTATTCGTTTACTCTGCGATGCCGTTCGTATATGGGAAGTTTCTAAACTAAACCTCCTTCGATAATAACCTTTTCATGACAGTCTTGTCCTGCTCCTCCACGTCAGCCTCCTGACTCAAAGGTCTGCAACTTCAATTTTCAAAGGCCGCTACCGCTACAGTCCCCAAGTTTAACATAGCCCCTGAAAATGATGATTGGAACTTGGAAGACTACTTTCCTTTTGGGAAGGGGGCTATGTTAAACTTCTGGATTTTGAAACACAAACGCCAGGCCTGAGGCTCGCTTTCTTTGGGTCGGCCTGAACCGCCAAGAGCCAATGGAGATGCGCTCCTGAGAATGGCGTGATGTGCTCGAGGGGATCGCCAAAATATGCTCATGGCCTCCTTGCCCCTGCAGCAGCTGCAGCTGCTGCCGCAGCTCGCAATGCGGCTTGGGCACGTGCCTTACAAAACAGCCAAAGTGTCCACTCAAACGCTGTACAAAAAAAGGGGATCAGCAGAAAGTTCCATCATGTGTTCAACATAAGGCTGACGTTCACACCTAAAAGGGACACAATTTCTGTCCGACCACTTGACTTGAAAATCTTGGATCCAACGCGGCACAAGCATATCAAGCAAAGCCAAAAATGGATTACAAGCAATGCCAAGGAGATGGCAGCAGTTTCTGAATCATCCAGATTTCCAGACAGGCTCCTGTGCAAAACCACTCTCGCACATTTGTCTCAAGTCAGCAAGTGAGACTGGACACATAACTAGCTAGGCAGCTAGGTCGCGGGTCATGAACCTACCACAAAGCCTGCCAAAAGGAGGGGAACATTCAATCCGTCCTCTTTCGCATTTTCTTGTCTTTTTCCTTCTCCTCTGCGACATGCCCAAGAGATTCAGCGTTGAACTGGAAGTATTTACAAATATCTTTTTATACATGTATTTCCAGTCTGGTTTTAGACATGATATACATTTCGATGAAGCGCATCAAGCTCGGCTGACTGCTCCCCAGCCTTTTTCTTTTTCCTTTTTCTTCCACTACTACTACTTCTCTCACCTGGGACTATCGAATTGACGAGGCATGCTTGTGCCAATGGAATGTGTATATGCCTGCTCTACGCCCTAGTTTACTAGCAACGTCCGAAAGGTAACTTTAAGTGGAAAGAAACACCCACTCTATTTGACCTAATAGATTGGCAGTGTGCTGATTCAATTTCACCCCACCTGGAAAATAACAACAGCAACAGCACCAGCAGCAGCGGCAGCAACATGAACAAAGCAAGAAACAGAGGGGCAAGCTACGTATTTCTTCTGGAAGAACGCCTGCACCGAAGGTGCTGAGGGCGTGGTAGGTGGGGACGGCATAGTCAAATGCAACGTTGGCTTTAGCTGGGCACGTTGTTGGCTCTGAACTGCAGGAATTTTGGGCCCAAGCTGGAAACAAAATCGGGCGCCCATGGTTTTCGTTCTTTTGTGGCTGGCCGATGCTCCAAGATCTACCAAGGGACTGTGCAAGTGCTTTCCCGTGGTGAAATTGACAAGCTCATGCATTACGGGGACCCACTCTGGGACCCTAGGACTGATGGATTGAATTGCTGTGCATTCAAAGAACAGCTGGGGAGAAGACTTGAAGAGTCACTCCTTTCTCTTCTCCGTTTCTTCCTTGGTGGCAAAACAAGGACCGATGCAAACAATACCAGTGCGGAAACACATTCAACTTGAAACTTAAAAAGAAAAGTATTCAGCACAAAACAAACTCTCCTTACGCATGTCTAGACGGGCCATCAAGCACCTTGGGCACACACTTATCTTTGCTTTTCTTTTCCTTTTTGTCCTTGCAAGGAGTCTGCACATGGCTAAAATGTGACGACGAGGTTTCATTCCAATAGGCTCTAACTTTCAAGTGTATGTCCTATGATTCAGATGTTGTATGCTTGTGCTTTTTGCATCTTCATGTTGCTATTTCCAGGTCATTGTGGGATTCTTTTCATTGTTTTTTTCTGAGGTGGCACTTTGCTTCTTGGGAGACATGTGTAGCTATCATATTGCACAAAAATGAATACGCACTTTGCGGCTAATAATTAGAAGGGCTCTGCAAACAAGACCTTTTACACTATAAAGCCACTATTGCTAGCAAAAAGTAAATGTGAAAAGTATATACTTGGTTGAAACTGCTCTCAAACTTGATAAGCCACATGGAGTTGGAATCACAGTATGGTCAAATAAATGTTTATATATGTATATATATACATATATATATATATACACGTGTATATCAAATATATATATATATATATGTGTATGTCATATATGTATATGTGAATATCATTTATATATATATATCATCATATAAACATATATAAACTATATATCATCTAACCAATTTCCCTGATTAAGTACAGCACTTCACAGCAAAACACTGCAAGCCCTTCTAGTCACTCCTTCCCATGTGGTAAGTATGGATGTCCAGGATGTCCAGGATGTCCAGGATGTCCAGGATGTCCGGGATGTCCGGGATGTCCTGGGCACATGGTGACCCTTGGGCGTTAGTAGATTAGAAAGCACCAACTCTGCCTGGATATCCCATAGGGTAGCCATGGGGCAGCATTGGAGGCATGCCTCAACCAATGGTGCAGCGGAACATCACTGTGAAATAGGAAAGAGCAAAATGCCAATTTGGCAGAGAATGGAATCCAACGCCACTAACTTGGGCTAGTTAGCAGTGGGTCATTTCAAGTTCACAAGAGTTCATGCCACATCATCGCCAAGCTGCCTGGAAAGCCCATGGCGGGATAACCAGGCGGCATTGGAGGCATGTTCTGCATCGGATAGCCAGGTGGACCAGGGGTAGGAAGACCTGACCTCAAGGCAACGTTCGAGGCAGAAATGACCACACTCAGAGATGCAAATGGTTGAGTCAGTCATGTGGGACTCTTTTTCAATGCAGTTTTCAAAGATTGGTCCGTTGTCATCCAGCAGTTTTGCTTAATATTGAGCATGTTGCGCTCTTGAAGCCTGACATGGGCCTAGCCAGGTCTGAGCACGATCATAAGGTTGATGAAGGCTGACGGCTTGAAAGCAAAAAAAAATCAAGAAACTCTTTTGGTGGCCTCCGCTCATGATCGGTGCCAAGCACGTGACCTTATGTCATTCCTGAAGGTGAAAATTGTTGCTTGTAATAAGTACTGATCCAAGTCCGTACATCGAAGTCATCACACGATCATCACAGCTAATTGCTTGAAGCAACCAAACAGGATCAGAAACCAATATATAAGTTGATTCCAAGTTTGCACGAGGAAAAGAAGGACTAGAGTGGCTAGAGTCTAGAGTGAGCTGTAACTTCCATGTGAAGTCTCTGAAGTCTTGCGAAGTGTCTGTGCGGAGTGTCTGTTCGGAGTGTATGTGTGAAGGTAAAAGCAATGTGAGACATGTCGTGGACCTGACTTTGTTCTATACATAGATGCATCTCACAGCGAAGACGTTATTTGGAAGAAAAGCTCTGCGATTCGCATCAAGCATCTTCAAGTTATGCACCCATCCAGCCCATACAGCATTGTTCATAGAATGACCATAGACTCAAGGGCAATTTTTTTGACTGGCGATTTGGGTCTTGGTGAAACTTCTGTACATATGAATTTTAAAGCCTGTTTTCAACGAAATCGGCAAAGTCTCCAACAGTTTCAACCCAGCCAGGCAGCTGGACAGTAGTTGGTTGTCCTCGTTTTTCGACTATATTAACAATACTCTTTTTAAATTCGTCTTCCAGCAACATCAGACAAACTGCTACATCTCCCCAACTTTCAGCATCAAAAAATCCAAGCTCGTCTAAAGTCATATCAAGCGAAAGCATAGTCGAGGGAAGTCCAAGCCATTGGGCAATTCGATTCTCGACTGTCTGCAAGGTTTCTGAGCTTGCTTTACGAGATCTTGTTGTTTCCGGCTCTCCGGATCCTCTCAGTCTTTGCCGAAGTAGTAGCCTTCTCTGCTCTCGTTTTTTATCAATCCAATCGTCAACTCTTTCCAAAATTTTCTTGTCAGCTTGGCGAATCTGCAATTCTGCCCAGTATTCATCTTCCTTCACACGCCGAAGGCGGAGTTGTTCCAGCGTCAAGTCTTTGTCGGATTCGTTGAATCTCATTTTGAGTTCATCTGTCAATTCAGTTTCCAACTCCGCAAAAAAATCACGGCCTCGCAACTCCCAATAATCTTCTGAAACTGTCTGGCCCCTTTCTTTTCTCTGAGAACGCGGGGAAGGAACTTTACCTCGCCATTCACCAATCATTCCCAAAGATGCAAGCTCTTCTACTGCCTTTTTGATCATTTGGAACTTCTCCGCATCTCCTGTTTTTGGTACATCTGGGTGGTAGATCTTGGCTTGCTTTCTGAAAGCAGCCCGCAGTTCATCCTCACCAATTTCATCCATCGGCGACAGGTCCAAAATTTCATAAGGATTGAACACCCCTGTATTGAAGACATCTGAATCTTCATCAATTTCATCAACTCCTCCTTTGCGCTTGTTCCGCTTGCCATCATCTGCCTCATCATTTGTGCTGCTCTGCGTAAATGGGATGGTTTCTTCGGGTCGAAATCCATCACCTTGGAAAAATGCATTCAATGATATTGCAGGATGGCTTGACAATTTGGTGCCAACAAAGCCCAATTCTGCACTCCTTTCCCAACGCGGCAAGAAAAACCAAGCAAGCGCATGGAGAGAGGCCCAGCTGACCAAAAACCGTACTCGGCGGGCACCATGGGACATGATTGCACTTAAGCTGGAAAAATGGTGTAGTCATGGAAACAAGGCTCCCTATCTTGAACATAGAAATGATCACTTTACTGACTTGCCCATTGATCTGAAAAGGAGTTTGAACCACATCGCTTCACTGGTGTATGGATTTGAAATTTGGATGCTTCTCTATCAAGTCTAAGCATTGCAACAATTTGCAACAAAATCTTCGGTGGTTGAAGAGCAAGCGGGCAGCTACAAGCTAGAAGCAGCCAAGGTTTGACAATGAGGTCAAGTTGTGAAATAAATTATATAATGCCCCGATGACACTCCTAACGTCCCCCAATCTTATGCACACAAAAAATTTGCAAACAAGTAGCCAAACGTCCACCCACACTTTGCGAGGCGACTTTGATATGAATCTATACGTATGTATATTCAGTATGTCATTTGGAAGCAAGGTGTATGCATTTTCAAACTATCACAGGAAAACAATAAAACCCCCGAATAGAAATGTTTTCCTGGGTTTCCCTTCCCTTTTGCCTTCAAATTGTCTACTACATTCAAACCCCCTCAAAAACAAGAGGGACGTACAAACTGAACCTACACATATGGAAAAACTGTATATAAGTCAAATGTAGATTGATAAAGAAATTTAAGAAAAAAAATCTTTCCATAACCCTAGTATAGTTGTCTACCACAGCCCTGACACGTATGGCAGGTTGGGATGTTGCGGGTAAAGCAAAGTTTTGCCAGATTATCTCGATGTTTTCAGCAAGCAACATCGAAGAACGCATCAAGGTGAACATATTCCACATGATAGCTTGCATGTGGGCAGGGAGGGCGCCCACATTTTAAAACAGTTGAAAAGGATGATTGCATGGCGTTGCGTGGGGAAACACAACCCACTGAAAGCTTTGCCACACTTTGCCCACAGAGAATGTGTACCACCAAGGGAGCAAATTGACAAAACATGAAGGTGAACAAACCCAACAAGATGGCTCTTACTAAGGGTTGGTTGGATACCACGCCAAAAGTAAAAGTTTTTGCGCGGGGTTGGGAAGGGCGGGTACCGGACTAAAAGGGAAACGCGAGCTGGAACCCACCCATCCCACCCTAGCCATAGGTTTCGGATATATGTACATGATGAAAGTGGTCAATGGAAAACCGGAAAACACATGTCACGACAGCTAACTTGAAAAATATTGACCTTTTTGACCAAAAAAATAAGTTTTCATTTTTTTTGGAAATAAAGTTTCATCGCTTCGCGAGTTACAACTTATTCCCAATAAGAACCGTTTGTCACGACCATGGAGTCAAAGAATTGGATTTATAAAGGAAATTTCTCCTAAACTTCCTTTGACAAATCGCTATTCGAATAAAACGCAAATATATGTATATATACAATACGCCAATGAAACCAAACTAAAAACAAAGACCGGCACAAGTTCAGGAACACGCATTTCTTCTCTTTTGAGATTTCGATCAAACGGGGTGAGGTCAAGTTAACCACTTGCATCTTTGTATTGGGTTGGCCAAAGGCCAAAGACCACACCCGCCACCACCCCATTTCATATGTGCGCGTCTCCGGCCAACAATTTTGGCAACAGTGCTTTCCAATCACATTATGCATCAGAACTTTCTTCAAGCCGGATGCGAAAACCAAACGACGTAAAACATAAGCGCAGTCGTCCGCATACGCCAGAGTATAAATACAAATATGTATATATATATATATATATCTTATTCAAAAGTAAACGCAGTATTAAGTATGTATTTCATACATTACATATATACACGGATACGTCGAGGTACGCGCTTTGCGGATACGCCAACGTAATACGATTACGAAACAAGTCACAAGAACATGACAAACCTTCACAGCGAAAAGTGACACAAGGAAAAACGTGGAAACAAGGCGCTCCTTTTTTGATGGTCTTTTAGTGTCTGGGGCGAAATTCTGATTGGAGTTTTTCTCCAAATGGATCATGCTGACACCTGAGATGACGATGACCAATCATTCAATGATTGACATATCGTATCAAGGTGCTTAGGTTTTTGCCCCCCCTATCCAATGGGTTTGTGGAGGGAGGGCCAAAAGAGAA